>ML682132.1:836125-927657 GCA_007922195.1 Podocnemis expansa
ACCTGCGGGGTGAGGCGCAACCCCGCACCTCACCCCGTGGGTGCCTGCAGCCCTCTGCAGGCACCCGTGGGTTGCAACGCTCCTCTGCGCTGCACCCTACGGGTGCCTGCAGTCCCCTTCCCAAGCAAAATAGCATGTTCACACTGTGGACATGCTATTTCGCTCCCTTATTTCAAGGACACTGTTTTTGTCCTTTGAAATAAGGTGTTTCGAAATAGTTATTTCAAAACAGCTTGTTTCGAAACGTCTTGTTTTGAAACAAGCCCTCCCTGTGTGAACATAGCCCCTGTGTTAGCTGACACATGGCAAACAGTGTCTCCTTCTCGGGGCTCTGAACCTGAGTGGCTTTCTTAGGCTTTGGTCAGGTATCTGTGCCGAAGGGCCGGGGGCAATGCCAATTGGGCCTGCAGTGCTGGGACCCCATCTGCTGGTGAATGTGCACTCAGCACTGAGGCGGGGTGCAGGACCTCTTCCGTCACCATGGAATGCAGGTGGTATTCCTGCTCCTTCTGGGTCCTTGGCTTGAAGGACTGACAAATCTTGCAATTATTGGTCCTGTAGCATTTCGAGCACTTATCGTGTGGATCACTGACCAGGAAGGCCTTCCTGCAGCCAGCACAGGGCTTGAAACCCGGCATTGCTGGTACAGTGCTGGTGCACATGGTACCTCAGGATCATGGCGGGTCAGTGGTTTCCTTAATGCATCTAGAACCTGCAGGGAAAACTGAGACAAAGATGGATTCCAGGATTGAGTGAATCAAAGAGTGGGCAGGCGCTTGCAGAATTGCAAGAGCGGGCAGTTCCAGGACCGTCGCTAACAGGCGGAAAGAAGGAACTGAAGAGGGAGGCAGGGTCAGGGCTGCCTATACACTGTGCAGGTGCACAGGTGCGCAGGCCGGAGGGGGCATTGGCTGCTGACCCTATAGGGACAGGCTAGGGGAAAAAGGTTTTCAGCATCCGTGCACTGCGGCATGTAAACACCTAAATCTGAATAGGTGTGAGCAACACTTGAAGAGCTCCCTTCCTCTGCAGCAGTCTCTTTCTGTGTTGGCTTCACACTTCCTTTAGCCCTGCTATGCAGGGGAGTTGAGACACTGGGCAGAGGCCCTGTGGTGGGTCTGAAAGGCAGCTTTCATTCTAAGCCCTGCTGGAAGTTGCAGAAATGTGCTTGTGTGAGGTTTAACTCATGGAAATCCCTGCCTCTGCTATTTGTGGAGTTAACAGCTAGGACTCCCTGGCCCAGGGAAATAGTAAGGTTAATCCACAGCCTGACTTAGAGTATTAGAGGGGTTACTGGTGGGACCCAATGCAGAGGGATGTAATTTTGTGAGGTCTATGAATTGTGAATTTCTTCACCTTGTTTCAAGTCAGTGAGATGAGAAGTTCCCTGTTTATCATGCTCAGACTCACTCCCCTCCCAGAACTATGATAGAACGTAGGGAGTCCAGAATCCCAGCCCACCCCTTTAACCACTAGACCACCCCATTAAACCCTTGGCTAAGAGTTGCATCATTGCTGACTCAGCTTTTGTTGTGAGCTAAGGGGGTAGGGGTTATCTCTGAGTCATTGTACAGCTTCCTTCACAAATGGACTTACATACTATCCAAGCCCCTCCTTGTCATGGTGTCACGTCTCAATAGATGAGATCCTGGCCAGGCATCTGAGGTAACAGAGCAGCAGAACTGGGAACCAGGACTCCTTATTCCTAATTCTGTCCTGGCTCTGGGAGGGACATGGGGGCTAGTGGTTAGAAGAGAGGCAGGTTGGAAGCCAGGACTCCTGAGTTCTAACCACATCTTTAGGAGAGGAGTAGCAGTTAGTTTTAAAGCAATGGCTATTTCTAAGGTGGTTTCTGTCCTAAGACAGTGTCCGAATAATAATTTCCATTTATGGTGTGAGATGTCTCACTCTGAAACAGCAGGGTGGAGCAGAGCATGATGAAAACCCAGAGTGAAAGGAGAGTGAAATAAACACACTGGGCAGGTCTCAAGTACATGGGGGAGGACAGACACAGACACTTTGCTGGGCAAACACTCACCATCCAAGTCACCTGCTGCGTTGAATCTGTTTCTACCACCTGCTGCCCAGGTGAGTTAAGACAATGAGCAGAATCTGAAGGGGGAATTTCCTTGCTAAGCCCACCTAGAAGCCATAGACATTTGTTCTTGTCCAGGAAGACTGGTGGAACTCCCTGCCTCTGGGTATTGGGGGGTTAACATGAGGCAGAGGTAGTAGGTGAGGTCTGGGACCGGGACGAACATTCTCTTGTTTCCCGTTAATCTGAGGAGGTGTCCTACTTTATGAAGCTTTAAGTTTCAGGACTCCACTTCCCTCCCACAGCCCTGGAGTTCTGAGTCCCAGCTCCCCACCCCACTGAAGCACACCCCCACTCCTAGAGCCGGGGGTGGAACCCAGGAGACCTGGCTGCCCACCAGTCTCTAACCATTAGGTCATTCAGCAGTGTGCAGGACACACACTGATAACAAGGTCATGGTGGGGGGGCACAGTCCCAGACAGAGGCAATAGATGGGAGTTTGTCTGGTGCAGGGCTGACAGCACGGGGGTAGGGCAGAGAAACAGCTCAGTAGATTGAGGTTTCTTGTGTTACAATAAAAAGAACCCTACACATTCTCATAATTCAGGCTGCGGCACTAATTTCTGTGACAGGCAGATGAGTACAAGTTTTCACCCTTACATGTCGTAACTTCGGCACTTCACATTACAATTGTTCTGACAGTAACCCCGTTGGTGAACAAATCCCACAGGATTTTTGGGCACCTCAGGTATCTTTGACTTTTGTAAGAGGTGCTTTGTTACAGAACAACTAGAGAAGTCAAGAACACACAAGAGTAAATGAAGTTTGGAGAGAGTCTAGCAACCAACATGATTACAGAAGTTATTTTATTGCTGCCAGCTATATAATAATTATGATTCTAGTAGAAATACAAGGAGACAGTAATGAAGTGAATAGTTGCAATGTTACATTATTTCAATAGGAAATCTAGCTTGAATTTGATTACAGAAATCAGGTT
Organism: Podocnemis expansa; assembly: GCA_007922195.1. Taxonomy (NCBI): domain Eukaryota; kingdom Metazoa; phylum Chordata; order Testudines; family Podocnemididae; genus Podocnemis; species Podocnemis expansa. The sequence continues at coordinate 839,158 of ML682132.1, forward strand.
TAGAAAGCTATACCTGGAGTTAAAAAGGAGGGAGGAAGACAGAAAGAATTGGGGTCTCGCCACTCTGTGAAGCTTGAACTGTTTGAGGTTCCAGGTGTTTATTGTAACTGAGGGCCCAGAGTGCTGGAGACAGGCAGAGACCCCAAAATGATCAGTAAGGAAAATGTGATGTCCCAGTGGAACTGAAGCAGCTTTTGGATGCAAGCATCAGAATAGAGTTTTAAAGTTGGGTAGGGGTTTTGTAGGGAAGAAAGAATGGTTCAAGAGAGAACATTGTGTTTATTTGTAAATGATGGCTTATGGGATTACACCAGTGTGGTTTTGTTTAGGTTGGACAACAGGAACTAATCACTCCTGGCTATGGGCAGTGTTCTTCCCAGGGAGCTCACAATGCAGTTGAGCAGATTTGGCATTTGGATGCCAATAGAGGGTTTATTACTGGAATTGGTCAGATAACTGGTGAATTGCAAGTTTGGGTTCATTAATATCAGGAGCAGAGATCTCCCCTCGTGCCATGGTTCCCTACTTTTTTGATCCCAAAGTTCAGAGCAGTCCGTGCCTTGGTATTTCTGCTCTCCATTCTGTGTGCTAATTGAGATGCGTCCCTGCAAATGAGGCTACAGGAGTTGCCTTAATTCTGTCACCTTTATTTGGAGCATTTAGCTGTGTCGCCCATGGCCTGTTCCTTGCTTCTTGCAAGAGTTCCTTGTGATCAGTTCTGGTTCAGGCAGAGACAGAAGGGATAGGTATGTGTGTGTGTGTGGGGGGGGCATTTGAGAGTCCCAGAGGTTGGATATTGCACTCTGGTTCTCCAAGAATACAGATACAGAACAGAAAGGTAACACCAGGGCTGTCCCAAGGGGGTGTGGGACTTGGAGGCAACTGAGATGTGGAGGCCCCCTCAGTGCCCACCATACTGGTGGGGGCAGGGCAGGCTAGCCCAGCTCAGGGACCAGGTCCATGCTCCCACCCCTCCCCTGAGCCAGTCACCCTGTGCCCGGGGGCAGAGCAGTCGGCCCAGGGGAGGGACGAGAGAGCAAAGTCTGACCGGGGCTGGCTGCTCCCTGCCCTGGAGACGGGGAGAGCTGGCCCAGAGCAGAGGCTGGCTTCTGCTCTTCTGCCACTGCCCCGCTGCCTTTGGCTTCATGCTGAAGGCAATGGGGTGGGGTTGAGAGGCCGCATAGCGGTTGTGGGGGGCAGTTCACCACAAGACAGTGCAGGGCCCACAGAACCATGGGGCAGGCATGATTGCCCCGTTTGCCCCCTCCCCCCAAGGACGGCTTGGGGTAACACCTCATAGGGGGAAAAGGCCCCTTGTACCATTTGCTGCCCCCCCCCCCGCCCCCAGGCAACTGGCTCTCCAGATCACAGCCTGTGGTACTCTCGGCTGGCCTGTGTGTTTGATCCACGAAACCAGGCGTCGGCAACCCAGGAGGGAAGAAGAGCCATTTTCCCCTCCTGCCCCCCTCAACCGCACGAGTTGGAGCCACGGCTCCTAGCACTGGTGGGGGGTGCGTGGGCAGCGCATGCTCCCTCCCTCTGCTGGTGGGCAGAGCAGCGCTGCTCCACCTATCAGCTGGCCCTCCCTTCCAAAAGTGGCCGACAGGTAGCTAGGCCTTGCAGAGGGGGCCCTGGAATGGCCCCTCAGCAGAGTTCAGGCCGCTGGATCAGGCCCACTCAGTCCTGGGGTGGCCAGGTAGAAGTGGCCTGAATTCTGCGGAGGGGCCGTTCCACAGCCCCATTTTTGCAAGGCCCAGCTCCCTGCCGGCAGCTTTTGGGAGGGAGGGCCGGCTGATAGGCAGAGCACAGCTGCTCCACCCACCAGCAGAGAGAGGGAGGGAAGGACGGAGTGCACAGCGCCCATGCACCCCCCCTCCACCAGCGAGAGGGAGCTGTGGTGCAACTGCTGAGCTGGCTCCAGCTCATGCGGTTGTGGTGGGAGAGGGTGTGAGCAGCGAGTCCCCAGGCACACCTGGCTCCCTGGAAGAGACTTCCAGGGAGCCAGAAGGGGACACTCAGTGAGCCCCAGGTGGCTCACTGAGCCTGTGTTGCTGATCCCTGCATTAGACCAATGGTCTCCAACATTTCACCAGCAAATGTCACAATAGTCATAGGAGGATTAGAGTGTCACGGGATGTGGATCTGTGCACCATGGGTTTTTATCTATATGATTTTCCTGCACTTGTGCACTCTGACTGTGTGATTTGTTGCCAGTTACATCATGCAATGTTTCTTTATGGATGCTCATAACCTATTTTACATGATTAGTGTGATATGTTTCCTACAACTTTATGAATGTGCTCAGACATGTAGCATGTTTAGCCTGGCTTGAGGGGTGGGAGGCAGACAGAGTTTTCTCCCAGCAGCAAGTAAGCACCTGTAAGAGGCAGCAAAGATATGGTAATTGAGTTCCTTGGGTCCAGCCAAACAAGGAGATCCCCTCTTGCCCAGAAAGAGGGATTGGAGGAGTTTTGGAACAAAGACACTTGGAGGGATTTGATGCTTTTTTGCCAGAGAATCTCCATCTTGAAACAACTTCAAGCATGATCTGGGCCCTGCCTGGCCTCAGGCAGAGACTGGCTGTGCAGACATCTGACAGCTGAAAATCTTGAGCATAAACTTGGACTATGAGGTCAGTTTAGGTAGAAATATTAGGTTAGAAGGCTTGTTTTACCTTTTGCTTCCTTGTGGTCTCTCCTGACTCATTTGTATTGTGATTCTGCCATGATTGGCCATATTATCACTTAGAATTATAATCTGATCAATAAACTAGTAGTTGTTTTATCTAAAGATATGTAATCAATAGAGGGTGTAAGTGAAGAAGGCTGGGCACAATCCATTTATTTGTTAAATGGACAGACTCAAGTGCATGGTGAAAGGGAGGAGGTTCCAATCTCTGTAGACAGTAGCTCCTGGTGTGGTAACTGGGGCTGGGGGTGCTTACTTGGGGACTGTCCCTTGAGTAACCAGAGGGCATATACCCACTGCTTGGGACTGATTGCATGTGACAAACCAGAGGGGACTGAATCAGGAGTGAGTGGTCACTTGGCAAAGCGTGGTGAATCAGGGTTCAGGAGTGGGAATTGGGTGGGTCACAGCAGCACACTGGAGTGGATCTGGGGAGCGGCCTGTAACATAGAGGTCTGGAAGACTTGAAGGTGGATCCTCTCTTATGTTGCCTTCCTAACTCTCTGTGTTATATCACCCTTCCACCTCTTCCACTCTCTTTTTTACTTGTCCTCTGTTGTCTCATCTAACACTTCTTTTGGGTTTTTTTTCAGGGCACCATGGACCAATGTAACATGACCCTCCCAGTCATGACACAGACAAACTCAAGCCAGCCCACGCCAGCCATGAAGAGCACTAACCTGTTTGTGGCTGTGTTACTCTTTGCCACCTTCCTGGCGGGTGTGGTAGGCAACGGGCTGTACCTCTGGGTGCTGGGACTGAAGATGAGGAGGACCGTGACCACCTTCTTGTTCCTTAACCTGGTATTCTGTTCGCTTCTCTTCACTGTGCTGATCCCATTCTTCACTGTCTATATCCTCTATGGTTTCCAGTGGGTCTTGGGCACAGCCATATGCAAGCTTCTTAGTGCTTGCACACACCTGGGTATGTTCTCCTCAGTCTTCCTCCTCTCCCTCATCAGCCTGGACCGCTACATCCTCACCTGCCACCCCATCTGGTCCCGGCAGCACCGCACAATGTCCTTGGCCAGGAAGCTGGTTGTTGGTGTGTGGCTGGCTTCCTTCATCCTCAGTGCTCCCTATCTGGCTTTCCAGGAGACGTGGGAGGTGGAGAAAGGAAGGATCATTTGCACCAATTTTTATTTCCCATCCAGAGACCAGGATGGAGTTGAGACACTGACCTGGAGGAAACACACACACCTTGTGCTTTTCTTGGTGCGATTCTTGCTGGGGTTTTTGCTGCCCTTCTGCATCATTGCCAGATGCTACATTTGGATGGGGGTGGAGATGAAACAGAAAGGGCTGGCACGGAACAGGAAGCCCTTCAAAGTTATGGTGGCTGCAGTGGTGTCATTTTTCCTTGGCTGGCTGCCATACCACCTCTACTACAGCATGAGTCTCATCAAAGAGGAGCCCAAGTCATTGACAGGTGTGTTCCAGGTCATTTGCATCATCATGTTCTGCTTCAATGTCTGCTTCACTCCTGTCCTCTACCTCTTTGTAGGGGAGACATTCTATCAGGTGTTCAGGACATCCCTGTTTGCTTTGGTCAAAGCGGCTTTTTATGAGGATGCTGATAATTACTGAGTCTAGAGGAGACACAGGGAAGAAGCCAATCATATGGAAGTAGATAAAAACTTGGAGTACTAAATTCCCTCTATGGACCAGAGAGTTCTAGATTTTTGTTTAGTGCTAGAATGCCAAAGCTACCAGCTGTTTTAAATTCTACACGATCCCATGATTTCTATATTTGGCTGACTCTAGAACTGCATGTAGTTTTAAATGTCAGAATTCTTCTGAATGGCAAAAAAAAAAAAAAAGTCCTGTGCCTTCTACATCTATTACTGTTTATAGATCTTCATGAATTCCAACTTTCTTAAAGTGGCGTGGTCCTTTGGGAGCTAGAGTCATGGACAGTTCTAGATACCTGTACTCTCTGTATCACTTTAAACTCAATGGTATTTCACAGGTTCTGGAATCCTGGCTCCCTAGAACCTCATGGGTTCCATTGCTCTCAACATTTAAAAAATCCTTATATTTTCTAGAACCTTTTTCAGTCCAAGTGCCTGGAGGTGCGGAAACTGATTTCATGGTGGGGTTCTAGATTCAGGTCAAGCTCTATAAGCTCATGGATTCTAGATCAACCAGAACTGAGAGCTTTTTGAAAGGAACCCCTTTCTGCTACTGCACCTAAACCTAAGCAGGTTCTTCATTGTGCTGATGAAGTATGTGGTTAGAAGATATCTCTGTCTTGAACCATTTGCTTTTAGAAGTCCAAGCTCCTGGGATTTCTATCTGGAAACTGTTTTTGAAGCACCAAGGGCCAGAGGCCTGTGCTCTCCAAGATGGCCCATCAGTTTGGATATGTCTATCTTTGGGTCTTCCTGGCATGAGACTCCTTCAAAGAGCCCTGGCTTTCAGAAAGACCTAAGCTGTTGCTCTCTCAAAAGCTGGCCCCTCTAAGTGATGGCAAGACAGGCATTTCCCAGCTATGGAACAACTGAAAATCACCTGTTACTGTGGGGCATGGAGCAAATGGACCAGAGTGTGAGCAGATGCCAACCATGTACCATAGCTGACCTTATTTGTGGACTTCTGCGGTTTGTCCTCAGCTCTGGGAGGTGAGTGGGATCTAGTGGTTAGATGGGAGGTAGGGAGAGGACTTCAGGGCTCTATCCCTGGCTCTGGAAGGAGAGTGGGGGCTAGTGTTTAGGGTAGGGGGCTGGGATCCAGGACCACTGGTTTTTAACTCCAGCTCTGGCAGGGAGCCAGGACTCCTGGGTTCTGTCAGTGGCTCTGGCAGTGATGTCGGGGGCTAATGGTTAGAGGAATGAAGAGGGCTTGGAGCCAGGCCTCCGTGGTTCTATCCCCAGCTCCAGGTGGGGAGCAAGAGCTCAGAATCAGAGCAGGATAGCTGGGAGCCAGGACCCCTGGGTTCTGTCCCTGGGTCTGGGAGGGCATTGGGGGCTACTTGTCAGAGCGGGGTGGGGCGTTAAGAGCAGGATTCCTGGTTCCTATCCCCAGGTCCAGGAAGGGAATGAAGTCTAGTGGGTTGGCATTAAAACATCATAATTTGGGAATGCCTCATACGAGAGGCTGCAAACAAGATAGAGGTGCTCACCATTTGCTAGAGATCCTATGTGATATCCCCTGCATTGAATCCCATGATGGGACCCATGAGCCCTTGGCAGGGGGATACTAGAATAGCCAGATTGTGTTATGTGTACTCTAACTCCCCAGTGAAGCTGTTGTGAGGACTTAAAACAAAACCAGCATTACAGTGGTCTTTGATATTGCTGTAAAGTGTACAGATCCTATGGCAGGACTTCTCTCTGGTCTTAGCCCTAGTCTACACTTGGAGGGCTTTTTGGTGGCAGTTGACCAGCAGATACGCAAGGCATGTAAAATGCCTTGCACACCTGCCGGCGACTTTGTATGTCACCGGGACACACTGCTGACAGCCGACCGTAAATGGCTTGCGGTCGGCTTTCAGCTGCATCTGTCAGGGGGCAGGACATCCGGCGCTGATCTTCTGGAGCGCAGCAGCAAGTACATGCTTGCTGCTAATTGCACCCATAACGTTGGGCTGACAGCGGTGATTTTGCCACCATCAGGGAAGACATATACTTTGATTTGATAGCGCAGCTGGGGAAGAGAAATGAGTTTCCTGCCAGACACTGGGCTCTCTGTTGGCCATGCAGACTGGGTGTTTCAGGTCAACACAGTGGAAGCCCTTGCAACAAAACCAGTCCTGGGCATGTGCAATGACACCAACCTTTGTAGGATATAGGGGACCACACACACCTTCTGGCCCTCTGGGTCTTCTTAGGGGGCTCTCCCACCCGTCCAAATAACAGGATCCAAGGCATCACCTGGTGCAAACACCCATGCTGGTTTATTTACAACAGTGCAGACCATACTACTCACTCCCAACCAGGCCCTATAGGCCCTGAGGCATAGGGCTCTTGGCCTTATCACACCAAGTGCACACTGTGCTAGAAAACTCCAACTTTCCTCCCCAGCCATGCCTCTCCAGGTCATTCCCTCTCCCCGACACCTTATATGTCTACTCCCATCAGGGACACAGATGTTCCCATTTGCCTTCCCTGGCCAGCATCTAGCAGGACCTAATCAATGCTGTGAGCTGGGTCTCCTCTCACCTCCTTTCTGCAACTTGGCTAATACATTTATCCCAGCTTAGGCAGTGGGGTGGAGGTGAGGGGTGAGACAGAGTATTAGTGGCAGAGGCACTAAGGTGCTTGTTTCCCCTCCATTCTGCCACAGGGGGTAAAGCAGAAGGCCAGGGAATGCCCCTTTATCTTGTGCTGAGGATGTCAACAGGCAGTACATTTAGAACAGGATCTTTTCCAGGGTTAATCAAATGCTATGAACCATGTAGGCATGGGAAGAAATCTGTTTAGATGGGATGGCAGCCTGGTAAGTGAAACCTCTGGGAAGTGGGTTGTGATTTTGTTTTTTTGTGGAACCCTTTTGTTTTAATTCTCCGCCTGTCCCCCACTGGGTCTTCGTTCCCTCCCCATTGATAACAAGCATCTGAGTGGGTGCACAGCCAATAGATCTCAAGGCTGTGACATTAAGTCAGGAGCTGAGATGGATGGTGTAAACCAGCATGGTCCCTCTTGCCCTCAAGGACAGCAGACACAATGTTTCAGTGAGAGGTCAGTGGAGAAGGGGCAGGATGCTAACGGGATTCTACAAAGATCTTGGGGACCAGGCTACATGTAGTGTTAACATGCACAACAAAAACAGGGCTGGCATTTCCTCGAGGAGGCTGCTTGTGTGGCTGCCAGAGTCAGGCAGAAAATCAGCCTCAGAGGAGGTGAGGGAGGGAGGGAGTGGAAAGAGGTCGGAAGGTGACTCACAGTCATGAGTACCCTGAGAATGGTTGCACTTGGGTTAACCCCTTTGATCTCCAGTGGAATCTGTCACAGGCTGGCTGGCTCATAATGATGAGATGTGCTTTAGTCCTCCTTGGGTGGGATTGTGAACTTCGACTCAGATCCAGGAGAAGGAACTGGGGATCCCATACCTATGGGGACAGAAACACTGAGCTGGCTCCTTGAGGGTCACTCTGTGTAAGGACAAAATGGACTGGACCCCAGAAGGTGAGTATTTTATTTTTCTTTGGAAAAAGACATAAAGTGCTTGAGGAGTCCAAGAAGAAAAAAATGAAGCTGGGTGCTCTAGCCCAACCTGTGACCACAAGGAGGCACACAGGAGGTAGATGCACTGTTAGAATGTCACATGGGTTAATGTCTCTCATCTCCGGTGACAGGGAGTCACCTGGGTTAACCCCAACCATATCAAATCTCTGTGGCTTTTCTGATTCCTATGTTGTTAGGATAGAAGGCACCACTGTGGTCACCATGTCTGGCTCTTGCATAGCACATGCCAGAGGATTTCCCCAAACTAATTTCTGGAGCAGACCTTTCAGAGCAAACACCCTATCTTGATTTAAAAATAGCCAGTGATGAGAAATCCGCCACAAACCTCAGTCAGTGGTTAATTCCCAGCAGTACTGAAGACAGGCACATTATTTTCAGCCTGAATGTGTATGACATCCACCTCCAGCTGCTGGGTCATGTGTGACCTCCCCATGAGAGATTGACAACTTGATAAGGAAATATTTGGTTCCCATGGAGGTACTGCCAGAGGGGGATCAAATCCCCATGTAACCTCTTTGTTAAGTGAAATACATAGAGCCCTGGAGTCTCTCACTCTAAGACTGTGTCTACAGTGGGTGTGGTGTGAAGAACTCTTCATCTCAGACCACAGGTCATTTAAACACTCCTCTTCCTGGGCCGAGTTTATTTCATCCCAATGGACATTGGCCCTTCAGATCCTTGCAGGTGGTAATGGGAGACTCCAGCAGCAGGACGCTATGCTGCTAAAACCATCATGTAGTTGAAGTGCAAGATAGTGGATGTGCAAAGAACTGTGTCAGGTACTTACTTGAAAGTTGTGGGGTGTCTTCACTCAGTTAAACTGGGTCTCTCAGTCCACATGGATAGCAATAGCTGGGCATTCTGGCAGGACAGTGGCTGTCCTCCACACTGCACTGTAAGAGCGACTTGGTGTAAGGCAGGTTTTCCAATCTTCTATCTTTCTCGTGGCTCTTTTCTGACCCCTCTGGGACATCAGAATTGGACAAAGAATCCCTGCAGTGATTGCTCCAGGACCAAATACAGAGGGAAAATCAGCCTCCTGCTCCTACAAAAGATTCTGGTTTTGATAGAGGCATTCTTGGCTAAAAGCCTAGTTGCAAAAGCTGGGGTTACGGGAGCCAGAACTCCTGGCTTCTCTCCATGGCATTGGAAAGGAAGTGGTGCTTAATGATTAGAGCAGGGAGGCTGGTAGTCAGGACCTCTGGATTCTCTCCCTAGATCTAAGAAGGTCGTGATATTCCCCAGGGTAAAACTTGAACTGTTGAACAGCTGTGTCCCGTCAGTTCTCTAGGCTGCAATGCCTTTTACACTATTGTACTGTGTAAATTGTCACTTCTGGTCAGTTCCTACCCAGGTGCCACCATGTGACATTGGTTCTGTCTGAATTTAGGAGTACTCTGGAAAGTCACTCCTGAATTAGACATAGGGCAACGCCAGCAAATTCTTTGTTCCAGCCTTGTTCTGCAGAAATGTGCATTTTGTCTGGTTCTGTGGTGTCCAGCACAACGCAAGCTCCAAGAAAATCCATTGTTTCATCAATGGGAAATGATTCCCTACCCTCTTCATTATCTTAGTGAAGCTTGGTCCCCACTTCCGTCTAGAAACTCAGGTTCAGATCAGGCGATAAGAGAAGTTGATTAACTACGGAAAGGTTGCTTGTAAGTGTCTCTGAGTGATGAGGCATAAAAGTCGGGGTTGGTTATAAAAGAAAACAAAAGATAGCACACAAACAGAGCCCTGACTTAACGAGCTATGGGAAGTTATAATCGAAGAAGGTTTTTGCCACCAAAAGCTGGAAGCAGTCTGGCTGGTTACAAAGCCTCCAGCTTGGGACCGCTCTTTGCCTGGTTCAGTCATGTCTTCTTTGTCTGAGGGGTGGTTGGGGGAAAGGGGGAGCAAGGTTAAGTGTTGTGCCTCCTGTGAGATGGGAGGCCCCTTGGAGGTCACTGTCTCTCATTCTGACATCACTCTCCTGTATTTAAGGATTACATCAGCTGGGATAAAAAAAGCAAGGAATCATGTGGCACTTAAAGACCAACAGATTTATCACATGACTCCTTGCTTTTTTTGCTGAACTAGACTAACATGGCTGCCCGTTTGGAAACCAGCTGGGATGTAGGTGACAACTGGTCCTTTTTGGACATGAGATTTGAACTATTCCCAGAATGAAAGGTAGAATTCTTGTTTACAACTTCTCTCTGCTGGACAATGTTCATGGAAGCAGGAGGCAGGCCTTTAATACGTGGCTAAGGCCATTGTGTCCTTCTCCTGGTTTGTGGGTCTTGCTCAGAAGTACAATATATTTGCCTGACAATCATACCGTGGAATCTTATGACTTGACACATGAGGTTACTACACGTAGTTCAGCAGGATGATGATGTTCAGCAGATTATTAATTTTCGAATGACTTCTTATTTGTATGAGAGTCATGGTAGTCTTGTAAACCAAGGCACAGGGATGTCACAGGGTCTAGTGGTTATTGAAGCAGAGCCTTTGGGAGGGGTTGGGATTTCTGGGTTCTCAGCCCAGCTTTGGTTGGGGAAGTGGGGTCTAGCAGGTTAGAGAAGGGAGGCTGGGAGTCAAAAAAAGAGAAGTGAGGCTTCCTGTTTCATGACAAGCTCTTGATAAGGCTTTTGGTGAAAGAATTCATGGAAATTCTGCCGCTTCCTTTTCTGGCTGAAATCTATCAGTAAGACCGAGCCCTCCCCAATGTGTGTGATATATAAACCCTGTCTGGGGAGCTGAGACTCTGAGATCTCTGAGAGGAATTGAACACTCTTGGGGAAAAAAGAGTCCTGACTGCATAGTAAGTTACAGCAAAGTTGACCTTTGAAGGGGGCATGGTCAGGACTGTCTTCAGCTCTGGATGGGGCCTAGCAATTAGAGTAGAGGGGACTAGGAGTTGGTACTCTCAGGTTCTGTTTTGTTTATAAGATGGATTATCTTTGACTGAGTGACAAAGGAGATTCATGAGGGTTCTTGTATGTCTGCCTCTCTCCCTCTCTTATGCCAGCCCTTCTCTCAACCCTTCCCTACTATGCTATGGATGTCCCTGGCCCTGACAAGCTCTATTAACCTCCCAACCAGCTCTGGCCACCCCCAGCTACCTGCTGGCGGCTACAGGCTGTGTGTGTGTGTTGGCGGGGGGAGGTAATTCACAGCTGCCATTTTTCTTCTTTGTCACATCCTGGCATTAGAGGTCAGGTATGGGCTGGACCTGTGGGTTCTAGGTCTACCAGAGATTTTAAACATCCAGAACGGTGATGTTTTTAGAAGAAGACCACTCCTGCTGCTGCATCTCATGCTGAGAAGATCCTCCAGTTGCTGGTGAGGTGTGTGGACAGAAGATCTCTCCTTTTAGAGCTCTGTCTTTCCAGTGTTCAGGTTTATGCAGATTCATGCCTGGAGCCTGTTGCTGAAACATCAAGGGCTGGAGATCTCTGCTTTCCCAAGCTGCCGAACATTTTGGATGCCTCACATTTTGGAGCTTCCTGATTTGAGATGCCTTTGACAAACCTTGCTTTTCAGAAAGTGCTGAGCTACCTCTCTCTGAAAGCCTATAAATGGTGTCAACACAGGCACCCCTCCTCCAACCGTAGAGGCACTGCAAATTACTAATTTGGGAAATCGAGCCCATAATCCAGTGGGACACTGACTGAACAAGACAGGTCTTGTGCTGTTGTAAAGCAGCAGAGCTCAGTTGTCTTCAGTGCAGAACATGTGGATTGTATTCCCAATATTCCAGATGAGGTCTCATGGATTTAGGGACTAATAACAAGAATTTTTGCTATGAGCTGGGGACACATCAGTTGTAAGTGACAGTGGAGGAGAAGGACCTAGGTGTACCAGTTGATAGCAAGATGACTACAACCTGCCAATTTGACATGGTCATGAAAAAAAGCTAGGATGCATCAGATGAGATATTTCCAGTAGGAACATAGAGGTGTTAGTGCTGTTATACAAGGTGCTGGTGAGATCCCATCTGGAATATTGTGTCCAGTTCTGGTCCCCCAGGTTTAGAAAGATGAATTTAAACTGGAACAGGTGCAGAGAAGGACTACTAGGATGATTTCTGGAATGGAGAACCTGTTATGGGAGAAAAGTTAAAGAGCTTGACTTGTTTAGCCTGACCAAAAGAAGGTTGAGGGAAGGTATGATCACTCTCTATAAATACATAAGAGGGATAAATACAGGAAGGGAGAGGTTTATTTAAATTCAGTGCCAATGTAAACAGAACAAATGTATATAAATTGGCCATCAGGAAGTTTAGACTTGAAATTAGATGCAAGTTTCTAACCATCAGAGGAGTGAAGTTCCGGAATAGCCATTTGAGGAGAGGTGTGTGTGTGGTGGTGGTGGGGGGGGGGGTGTCAAAAATCTAGCTGACTTAAAAATTTAGGGAGGTGATAGTATCACGAGATAGCCTAGGCTGGCAATTGTTGATCTTTGACTACTGGTGGTAGATAGACAAATGATTTGACACGGTATGTCTGATGAGGTGGGTTCTGAGATACTGCAGAGAATTCTTTCTTGGGTGTCTGGCTGGTGAGTATTGCCTGCATGCTTAGAGTTTAACTGATCACTGTACTTGGGGTCAGGAGGGAATTTTCCCCCAGGGCAGACTGACAAAGACTCTGGCCGGGATGGGGAGGTTGCCTCCCTCTGTGGCATGGAATACAGGTCATCTTGCTAGTGGAGTCTCTGTACCTTAAAATTTGTAAATCATCATTTGAGGACTTTAATAACTCAGTCATAGGTTAGAGGTTTATTACAGAAGTGGGTGGGAGCGTCTGTGGCCTGCATTGTGCGGGAGGTCAGACTAGATGATCATATTGGTCCCTTCTGACCTTAGACTCTGTGTTGTCTATACTAGCAAATTAGTCCAGATTAATGAGGCTTAATCCAGAGTAATTTGGTCCCTGTCTACATGAGGCTTTGCCTAGATCGAACTAATTTTTTTTTTTTAGTTCAAACTAACTTTTAGTTCGAACTAGCCGTGCTTTTTTAGTTTGAACTAAAAAATGTGCAGCTAGTTCGAATTAAAAAGTTAGTTCAAACTAAAAAGTCGTGGTTAGTTTGAACTAACTGGGCACTGCTTAGTTCAGACTAAGCAAGTCCGAACTAAGCTTTCAGATGTAGGTATAGCCTGTGAGTCTATGTGTTTACAAGGTCATCTGACCTTGTATGATATCCTGACCTTTCTCTCTATTCAAAATACCTCCCAACTTTGTGTTAATTGGCAAATTTTATTAGCAAATTCCCAATTTTTGTGCCAAGGCTAGTAATACAAATGTTAAATACGATCAGTCCCAAGACCTGTCCTTGAGAAACTCCACTAGTAACCTCGCTCCAGGCTGACAGTTCACCTTTCAGTTTGACCCATTACAGGGTTGTATCCCCAACTTTGAGAGGGGTGTGGGATCCAGTTGCCAGGACTTCTGGGTTCTATCCCTGATTCTGTGAGGTAAATGGAGTCTAGTGTATGGGGAAGTGAGGGAGGGTGGGGTGGAAATTTGGCAGCCAGGACTCCCAGATTGAATCCTGAGCTTTAGGCTCCACTCTCTTCCCAGTAGTTGAAGCAGGGGGCTGAGAAACAGAACTCCTGGGGTCTATCCCTGGCTGTGGGAGGGAAGTATCAGCTAGTAGGGTAGAGTGGGAAACTGAAATCCAGGAAGAGAGCAACGAGGATTCCTATGTTATCTACACATTGTCGGTGTGCCTCTAAGTGAAATGCTTCCTCCTCCAAGCATTCGTTATATAGCCCTTGATCTCAGACGTTGGGATCCGGAACCCACCGAGGGGAATCTAGCTCTCTAGGAAAAACAGACCCCCAAATACATGGCAAGTGAGAACAGGCACCTCATCCTTCTGAGTTAGCCAATCCCTCAGATGAAAGACATGAAGCATTCTCTGTGTAGCTGTGGATTTGAACCCATAAATTATTTTTGTCTTTCCCACAGCATCCTCTCTTTCAATTTTCATTATCTGGTTTTCCCCCAAGCAATTTTTTCAGAGCCCTATCTTGTAGCCATGAGTTCCAACAGCCATGGCCTAGCTGCTGAGAATACCCTGCCTGGATATTCTGGGATACCAGATGGTGGCCAGAGATCTCTTCTCTGATGGTTTCTTCCTAAATCCATTTGCTATTTCTCCCTTTCTACACTTCTATTCTTTCTCTTTCATCCAACCACTCTTTTGTGTCTCCCCAGGGCACCATGGACCAACACATATTGAGCTTCCCACCAATCACAGAGGTGAATTCCAGCCAGCCACCAACAACTGTGAAGACCCCTCAGCTGGCCTCTGCTGTGGTGTTGTTTGCCACCTTCCTGGTGGGTGTGGTGGGGAATGGCCTGTACCTGTGGGTGCTGACGACGAAAATGAAGAGGACAGTGACCACCCTCTGGTTTCTTCACCTGGTCTCTTGTTCTCTGCTTTTCACATTGCTGATTCCTTTCTTTGCTGTCTACTTCCTCCTGGGTTTGCACTGGGTTTTTGGCATGGTCATGTGCAAACTCCTTAACACCTGCCTCTCTGTCTGCATGTTCTCCTCTGTCTTCCTTCTTACCCTCATCAGCCTGGACCGCTACTTCCTCACTCACCATCCTGTCTGGTCCCGGCAGCACCGCACCCTGCCCCGAGCAGTTTATGTGGTCATGGGTGTGTGGCTGATCTCCTTTGCCCTTAGCATTCCCTATCTGGTTTTCAGGGAGACTCACATGGAGGATGGGGGCAGAGTCATCTGCATTGTCAATTACAATGCTTCTGGAGACTGGAATGGAGCTGAGATGCAGGGCCCAGGGAGACGTATCCATCTGGCTATCTTCATGGTTCGGTTCCTGCTGGGCTTCCTGCTGCCCTTCTGTACGATTGTGGGATGCTACAGCCGGGTGGCCCTGAAGATGAAGGAGAGGAAGCTGGAGTTGGCTGGGAAGCCCTTCATAGTCATGGTGACTTCAGTGGTGTCCTTCTTCATCTGCTGGCTGCCCTACCACCTTTACCACAGCTTGAAGTTCTACAAGGAGGTTCCAGAGTCAGTGTCGGAGCCTGTCTTCATTATTTACATCTTCACATCCTGTTTTAATGCCTGTTTCACCCCTGTACTCTATCTTTTTGTGGGGGAGGAGTTCTGTCAGGTCTTCAGGATGTCTCTTCTCACTCTGGTCAAGGCGGCTTTTCCTGATGATCTCAGTAGCGATGACTCCAAGACTAGTGTGTGACACAGATCAGAAGCTGAGAACACAAAAGAAAAGATGGCCTGAAGGAGCACGGACTTCTAGGGAGTTGAAAACTTGGCCCTCCATTTGTTCCTAGATCTCTGATGTTTCTAAAACCTAATGGGTTCCAGGTATCTCAACGTTTATAAACTCCACAGGGTCCCTAGATTGTAGATTACTTGCTGAATCCAGAACCTCATGTATTCCAGGTCTCTTAATTTTTTTCTTTTTCCAAACTCAAGGAGTCATAATGGCACCAGATTACTAGCCAGCTCCAGAATCTTGTTTTACATGCCTCAGTGTGTTTTAACATAATTGAATCTCTTGGATTCTGTATCATTAAGTGACTTCAGAATTTTTATTTATTTTAAGCTTTTCATTAATTGAAACTCAGTGACCATGAGTGTATGACAGGATGTAAATCTGTGCACTCCTAAGGTATGATCTGCTTAACTTTTCTGTTCGTTTATGCACTGAGATTGTATGCCAGTTAGGACATGCAAGGTTCCTTTATGAATCTTCATAACCTATTCAACCTGATTACTATGCTATCATGTTTCATGCAGCATCATGTATGCACACAGATATGTGGCATGTTTTGTGTGGCTCAGGAGGGAGACAGACAACTCTTTTCCAGCGCTATGAAAACAGCCACAGCTGTGAGCAAGCAAGTACCTGGAAGCGGCAACAAAGACTATGCTAACTGAGGTCGCTGGCTCAGAGAGGGCCAAGAGTTCACTTCTGCTGAGAAAGGGGGGGTCGAGGGGGGTTGGAAACAAAGAGAGACACTTGTGAGGATTTGGGGCTTTTTGCCTGGGACTCTCCATCCTGAAACAGCTTCAAGCAAGATCTGGGTCCTGTGTGGTCTCAGGCAGAGAGTGGCTATAGAAACATCTGACAGCCAGACATCTTGAGCATAAATTTGGATTATGAAGACAGTTTAGGTAGAGATCTTTGATAAGCGTGCATGTTTTATCTTTTATTTCCCTGTGGTCTCTCCTGACTCAGTTATGATATGATTCTCACTTAAAATTGTAATCTGATCAATAAATTACTAGTTGTTTTATCTAAAGGAGTGTGGGATTTAGAGGGTGTGGCTCTATCTACACTAGGAGTCTTAAGTCAACCTAAAGCCCTTTAAGTTGACTTAAGAAACTCCCTGTCTACGTTTAGAAGGTATTAAGTCGACCTAAGCAAGTGCTTAAGTCAACTTCATTACTTCTGCCCTGTAAATTGGTTTAAGCATTTAAGCTGACTTTACAAGGCAGAGCCTGGGGCAGGCTTGCCTGTGGGGGCCTGATCTGGTTCCTTCCCTGTGGAGAGGAGCTGGGGGCTGGATCCAGCTCCCAGCCTCTTTTTGCAGGCTGTGATTGGGGGCTGGCAGCTGGTCCTGAACCCTGCAGAGGGGCTGAGAGTGTGATGCACTCTCAGCCACTCTCAGCAGGCTTGCAGGGCGAGGAACTGGCAGGGAGCCCATCTGGCTCTCAGCAGATTGCCTCACTGAGCTGTTCGTGCCCAATGTAATAATTGGGGGCTGCTTCCCCGGGCACCCCATTCGCCACCAAGTGCACACTAAAAAACCCCTTATGAAGAGCGTGGGGGGCTCTGGCCTGGAATCTGGGAGACTACAGACTAGCATAACTCAAAGGCACTAATTTCGTGGGAATTGGGTCCCACCTAGGAATTTATGACCACCTGGGAATCTGGACCCACCTGGGAATTTATGACCCACCTGGAAATTTAAGTCCCACCTAGGAATTTAAAACTTAGCTGGAACATTACCAACTCAATCGTGGGGAACCACTAATATGACAAACCCTCCCCTAGTGTGGGAACCAGAAAAACACTGAGCTAAAAATCCTGTAAAAAGGAGGTGCCAACTGGCAGAAGTTATGGAGGTTCACGTGTTACCCGCTGGAACTGATCATTCTGATGGTTGGATCTCCCGAGGAAAGCTAGCTTATGTCGTGTCCCTTACCATGCCCCTTGTGTTCATGCTGCTGGTCAGTGGAGCCTGGGTTGTGGTACATATACAAAAATCCCCTACGAGTACTTTGCAGTTTGTTTTACCTTGCAATTTTGTTTCATTGTGAATACCTTGCAGTTTTGCTTTGCAGTTTTGCTGTGTTACTTATATACATCTGCTACCTCAGTTGGTCTTGTGAGATTGCTGTTTTAATTGTTGATTGCTACCTCAATTGTCACTGTGATTACCCATTGAAAAATTTTCCCCATTGTCACTCTAAATAAACGCAACCATTGCTCAGTTAGAACTACTGAGTCCTGTGTCGCCTTCTCCCATGGCGGTTGGGAACCAACATGAGCAAGGAGCTCCCACTGTGGTCAATTTTGCAGATGCCAAGACTGTGAAATTGACCAGGAGCTGGTCAATTTCAAAGGCTCCCAGTCTATGAAATTGACCAGACTGGGAGCTCCTTGCTCAGTGGGGCAATCTGCTGACAGCCAGATGGGCTCCCAGCCCACAACTAGCCCTGGAAGCCTGCAGAGAGGGGCTGAGAGCTCATCACGCTCTTGGCCCCTCTTTGCTGATGGCAGAGAGGGACTAGAAGCCCGAACTGGCTCCATGCCCTTCTCTGCAACCAGGTGCTGGGGGAGCCGACATCTCCCCTGGCCACTTGCAAGAGGTCAGGGGTGTGGGTAGCTGACATTTCCCCTGGCAGCTTGCAAGCAGCCAGGGGCGATGTCAACTCCCTGCGGCCCTACCGGTTTGAGCTCCTAGTCCCTGTCTGGCCCGGCCACCTGTGGAGACGGGCTGGGGGGCGGTGCCAATGTTCCCTCTAAGTTGCACTGGTGCGCTGTAGCACAGCCTGCCACAGTCGCCAGCGCAGCGAAGTCTGCCGGCAGCGCACTGCCGGCAGCCAGAGTCCCTACACAGAACTCCTGTGGGGCTGGGAGTTTTGAAAACTCCCGCCCAGTGAAGCTCTAATGGAGCATGCCCAGAAAATCTGGGCATGCTCTGTAGAGCTTCTCTGGCCCGGGAGTTATGGCTGGGCCCTCTGGCTCCAGTCCAGCCCCAAGGTAAGTTGGGGGGGGGGGGCTGAGCGGGAGTGGAGGGCGATGCCGGGAGCGGGGGGGCTGTCAGTAGCGGGGGGAGGTGCTGCGTAGCGGGCCCCGTGGGGTGGGGGAGCACAGCGAGCAACCGGAGTTGCTCAGCTGCCCTCTCCCCTTAGAGGGAACATTGCGGTGCCATCGCACTCCCAGCCCCTCTCTGCCAGAGCGTGCCAAGAAAGAGGGGCTAGGAGCCCAGTCTTGCTTCCACCCTCTTTCTACTGGTGGCGGGGGCTTGGAGCTGGCTCCTGCCAGCAGTCACAAGTGCCCTGGGACCAAATTCGGCAGCAGGAGTGAAATTGCCAGGCTGCAGAGCCACTGCTCAAGGGACTCTGCAGCCTGGTCACTTTCACTCCTGAGAAATTGACCAGGCTGCCCAGCCTTCTGCCCCAGTGACAAGTGATGGGTCACCCAATTTTGCCCCAGGTCACTTGTGACCTCTGACAAGAGCCAGGTCCAAACCCCGTTTTTGCCTGCTGCTGTCAGCGGAGAGGAGCTGGGAGCAGAATCTAGCTTCCAGGTCCTCCCCAGTGGGCAGGAGCTGGATTGGCTGGTCCGGATTGGCCTCTTGAGCTAATTGGGCTCAGGGTAACCACCCAGACTGGGGGCTGGGGTAGGAGGCAGGGTGCCCTGGGTATGTCTGCTCCCTGTCCACACAGACATACTCTGCAGTCAGCTTAACCAGGTCGACTGAAAGTCGACTGCCAGGGCCCCCCTCACTGTAGACACAGCCTGTGAGTGAAGCTTGTCACAGAGTTCCATATTCCTGACTGGTTCTAGACCATAACTGGATTCTGGAGTATTTTCAGACCATCTGAAATCTATCAAATTCCAGATTCTTTGCTAAAAGTCTCACAGGGGTTCTAGATTTCTGTATATTTTAAATCCCTTTGATGAGGTATATTATAGAAGAATCTGTATTATAACAGCCATATCTAGCTGTTCTTTAGAGCTTTCCATCAGTGGAGCTAATACAATATTACCTAGGAGGTCAAATAGCAGTCTCCTGATTTTTACAAATGGGGAAATTGAGGCACAGAGTAGCGGACCTGACTTGTCAAGCCAGTGGCACAACTGGGAAAAAACCCAGGCCTACTGCATTCCAGCCCAAGTTTCTATCCACTGCATCTCCTTAGATTGTGTGCTCTCTCTTTGCTCTGTTTGTACAATGCCCAGCACAGCAGGGTCCTGGGCAAAGACTAATTCAGGGACTTTTGACAGGAGGTCAGACTGGCAGACCACTATGTTTTTGGCCTTGGAATGTCCTATTCTATCCAGAGGTCAGGCAATTGGTGTGCTGTACCAGTTATCACCTAGGATCCACTGGGAAATCTGAGGAAGTCATGCTGTGGTAGGCCACTAGTCTAGGGTGGAGGGTGACAGACAAATTAGATGTAGCCCCTCTGTTTTAAAAAATCTTTTTTCACTGCTACTATTCTGATGTAACAAGACCAGCAGGAATGACAGATGCCACCTCTTGGCAATTCAAATTCTAGATTGGTAGGTGTGTTAGTCTAGTTCAGCAAAAGAAACGGAGTCCTGTGGCACTTAAAGACTAACAAATTTATTTACCACGTGAGCTTTTGTGGAAAAAAAAATCCCGCTTTGTCAGATGCTTTGAAGATGGGGAACTTACGTAACAGGAGCAAAATAAATGCAGGGAAGTGTAAGTCATGGGATCAGGTCATACCATAACAGCAAATCAAAACAGTTAAGATTCAAACACTGGGAAACAGCACATAAAGGAGGGTGAGGTCAAATCACCTGTTGTAACGGGAAAAGAAGCTGTAGTCACAATTTAATCCTGCTTTTACACAACTGACCCTGCAAAGCAGTTCTTGTTCAGCTGTTTCTTTTTGAAGTCTTCATATTTTACTGCCTTTCTTGAGCAAAACTATTAAAACAATCAACAGAGTGATCAGAAAGATTGAAGTGCTCAGCTATTGGTTTTTGAATGTTGTAATTTCTGATGTCAGTTTTGTGCCCCTTTATTCTTTACTGCAGAGATTGTCCCGTTTGTCCAATATATAAGGTGTGGTATTCTGGGCCACTTTTTCTCAGGTCCCTGGTCAGTCAATGTTTTGAATGTGATCTGGTCTGATATGATTTAGGATATCCTGGCTCCTGCAAAGATCTACATGTGAAGCTGAGAGACCATGCTTGGTGATTATCACAGTGTTTATAAGCTAAACTAGACACTGCCTGGGCCATGCTACAGCCTCAGGCTACTTTATCACCTTGGCATACTCTGAAGTTCTGTCCTCCCCAGGCAGATGCAAATCATAGGGCTGGAAGGGACCTCATGAGATCATTGAATTCAACTCCCTCGGAATTGAACCCAGGCCCTTCTGGATGTTAAGCAGCTACCAGAGTGGTTTCTGAGTTATTGTATCCATTTGAGGTTTCCATTGTCCAGGGCTGTGTGGGGTCAGGGTGTGAAGACAATTAAGAGCTAAAGGGTTTGAAATAAGCACACAGCTTGAGAATGGCAGACACACAGACCCTCTGCTGGGCAAACAACTTCTTTGTCTCTCTGGCTGAGTGTTTCTCCATGTTACCTGTGGGTTTTCTTCTGCCCTGCAGTGCAGACAATTTGAGATGCTGGGCAGACGCCTCTGTGATAGCTCTGAAGGACAAGTTCCATTCTAAACCCTGCTGGAAGCTGCAAAAATGTACTACTTTCAGTCTTAACCCATGGGCCTCCCTGCCTCTGTACCAGTGGAATTAACTGGTAGGACTGGAGGAGGGCAACCAAAATGATTAAAGGGCTGGAGCACAAGCCCTATGAGGAAAGACTGAAAGCATTAGGCTTATTTAGTCTGCAAAAGAGAAGATTGAGGGGGGATTTGATAGCAACCTTCAACTACTTGAAGGGATGCTCTAAGGAAGAAGGAGCTCAACTGTTCTCGGTAATAAAAGAGGACAGAACAAGGACCAATGGTCTCAAGTTGTGGTTAGGGAGGTCGAGGCTGGATATTAGAAAAAACTTTTTTACTAGGAGAGTGGTGAAGCCTTGGAATGAGCTGCCAAGGGAGGTGGTGGAGTCTCCATCTTTAGAGGTGTTTAAGGCCCGGCTGGACAAAACCATGACTGGGATGGTTTAGTAGGAGTGGTCCTGCCTCTGGCAGGGGGTTGGACTAGATGACCTATGAGGTCCCTTCCAACCCTAGGATTCTATGACGCACTGTCACAAGGGAATAGTAGGGTTAATCCACAGGGCAACCTGACACACAAGGTATTAGTGGGGTTAATGGGTGGCACTCAGCAGAGAGGGATGTAATCATGTGATATCTATGACAAAGGGTTATTTCTGCACCTTGTTTTAAGTCAATGAGATGATATGTTCCCTGTTTATCATGTGCATACAGCTGTTGGGGCTGGGTTTATGTCTGAGTCATGGTACAGCCCCCTTCACAAATAAATTTATGCAAAATCCAGGCCCTTCCTTGTCATGGGGGCACGCTTCAATAACTAAGTACTTGGCCAAGTGTCCAGTGTAGTAAACAAGGTGGACTGGCAGCCAGGACTCCTGGATCTTAGCCCACCTCTCAGAGGAAAATTGGTGCTAGTGGTTAGAAAAGGACCAGGTTGGGAATCAGTACTCCTGGGTTCTAACCAGGGGTGTTGCTGCCCCAGGGAAGGACCCAGGGCACAGCCCCAGCTGCACCCCCTGGCTACGGGCCATTGCCCTGGCCCCGATTCTGTGCTGGGACCAACCCGGCCTCAGGCACCTGCTGCCACCAGCCTGGCCCCGGATCCCTGGCTGTGGACAGAGCAGGGAGCGTCGGCTGCTGCAGTGGGTGGCCTAGCCTAGGACGGGACCAAATGTGGCTGCAGCCACTGTGGGCGGCTGGGCCCCGGATCTCCTGCTGGAGACTGGAAGAGGCAGGGGCTGTGGGCCAGGACTCAGGGCACTGGGATTGGGATTTGGGGCATGAGCCTGGTTCTAACCCCATCTCTGGGAGGACAGTGCAGGTCAGTTTTAAAGCAACAGCTGTTTGTGAGATGACTTCTGTCCTAAGACAGTGTCCAAATGATTATTTCTATTTATGGTTTGAGGCTTCTTGATCAGATAAAGCAGGATGGGGTGGAGTGTGTAGAAAGCACAAAGTTAAGGGCAGTGAACTAAACACAGAAGGCAGGACTTGGACAAAGGGAGAGAGCTGAAGGGACCCTGGGTGCCTTGCAGGGCAAATACATACCATCGGAGTCTCCTGCTGTGTTGTGTCCTTGTTTCCATCACCCATTATCCAGGTGAGTTGAGAGAATGAGCAGAAGTTCTCTCCATGGGTCTGAAGGGGAACTTCCTTACTAAGCCCACCTAGAAGGCACAGAAATTTTCTCTTGTCAAGGCAAACTGGTAGGACTCCCTGCTCCGATATCAGTGGAATTAACATGGGTCAGTCAGTACACAAAGATAGCAGGTGAAGTGTGGGACCTGTGTGAATTTGACTCCCTTTTTCCGCATTAACCAGATGAGGTGTCCCCCTTACAAACGTCTAAGCTGCAGAACCCCACCTCTCTCCCATGCTGCCTCATCCTGCCCAGCCACACTCTACATCCAGAGTTGGGGATGGAAACCAAGAATTCTGGCAGCCGTCTCGACATCTGTAACATCAGGCCATTCTGCAGGCCACAGCAAGTTCTTCCTAACAAGGCTGTTGGTGGGACAGAGGTGAAGTCCCAGACAGGAGCAATAGTCCCAGTGGTCCCTGGTGCATGGCTGACAGCACAGCTGTGGGGCAGAGAAGCAGCTCTGCGGACTGAGGTTTCCTGTGTTACAGTGAGAGTTACATACCCTGCATGTTCTCGTAAGTCAGGGTGCAGCAGCAATTCCTGTGACAGACAGTTGAGCACAAAAGACAGGGTGAGTGAGGGGTGCCTCTTCCCACCTTTTAGCAGTGAGTTCCACTGGCACCAGTTCCTGCTGTTAGGATTCCACAGCACCAATTCCCAGGTCCCTGAGCCAGCCAACCCAAGGTCATGAAGTAAGATGATAGCCAGTGCTTCTGTTACCAGATTTGTTTGTCACCTTGATGTGCAATTGTTTGTTGGGGTTTCATTCGGGGTGCAGGGGAAGGGGTGTTCTGGAATTCTACCAATGTACTGCTTGTGTTGCTTGTGTGTCCATATGGAGTGCTGTTCCTTCTGGCTACACTTCCCTCTTAATGGAGCTACCCTGCAGGACGTAGGTTTCTCAGAGATGAGTTTCCCCAGCAGCCCCAGTAACATATTTAACACACAGATCAAATCAATTGGATCTGAGCAGCACGGTTTGATCAGCACTCCACAGAATTGGAACTGATATGCAGATTCAATTGTGTGAAAGCAGGATTAAATTCTGACTATGGATTCTTCTCCCATTACAACAGGTGATTTGACCTCACCTTCCTCTATGTGCTGTTCCCCACTGTGTGAATCTTAACAATGGCTTTGATTTGCTGTTTCAGGATGACCTGATCCCATGACTTACACGTCCCTGCATTTATTTTCCTCCCATTTTGTAAGTTCCCCATCTTCAAAGCATCTGATAAAGTGGGATCTTCTCCCACAAAAGCTCATGTGATAAATAAATTTGTTAGTCTGTAAGTGCCACAGGACTCCTTCCTTGCATGCCTGTGGACTCTGCAGGCTGAGTTGAACAGCTACCCTTTTATACTCCAATTTCAGTATCTCCCTTTCCCCACTGTCACATTACAACTGTTCTGACAGTGATCCCCTTGATGAGCAGGGTAGCTGGGAGTTATGGGGATCTTTAGCTTAGAGGAGCATTACCTCAGAGCACATAGGGAAGCTGAGAACATACAAGAATAAATGAAGTTCAAAAAGGGTTTAACCACCAGCTTGATTGCAGAAGTTATTTTATTCCCAGGTATAGAAAACTTACCATATTAGCAGCAATAGCCACACAGGGCAAGAAGAACAACCAGTTACAATATTACACAATTTCAGTAGGGCCTGGGGAAAAATCTAGCTCAAATCTGATTACAGAAGTCAGGTTTAGAACAGTATACCTCAAGTGGGAGGGGAGGCGGGAAAGATGAAGTAAGAACAAATTGGGGTCTCATCACCCCATGGAGCTTGCACTGGTCAAAGTCCCCAGATGGTTCTTGTAGGTGAAGATCCAGAGTACTGGAGACAGGCAGGGACCCCAACAGAATCAGTCAGGAAGAGGTGATGTCCCAGTGGAATTGATTCCAAAGGGGTCTCCATGTTAGTCTACTGGTAGGTCAGCAAAACAAGCAAGGAGTCTGGTGGTACTTTTAAAAACTAACAAATTATTTATCACATGAGCTTTTGTGGGACAAAATCCCACTTCATGATGCAGGTTTTGGATTTTTGAAGTTGGATTAGGATTTTGTAGGGAAGTAATAATGGTTAAAGTGAGAACACTGGCTTTCCTTTGTTGAGAGAAAAGCTCGTTCTCTGCTCTGGTCAATGAAGGAGCCGGCCAACAGGAGGAAGAATCACGAGTTTATTGACACTCAGAGCTACTGAGTGCGGCCAGCCCAGAAGGACTGGTGCTAAAAGGGTTTTATAACCAGGTACAACAACTTAATTCAAGGAAATCTAAAAATGGTTAATATATTCAAGGTAACAAGATTAATACATTTATTAGTACCATATAGGGATAGTTTTCATACATATTCATATAAGATAGGAGAATTAGTAAAGAAGGTCAAGCAGGCTCCTCAGAGCCTGGGAATGTAATAAACAGGAGAAATTGTTGATTAATAGGTGACCTCGAGACTGGTGCAGTTTCCCTAATCTTCTGCTTATAGACTGTTCAAGGATAGGAGGGGCTCTATACTTTTGTTAGTCTGGCTAGAGGTTAAAATAATATCAAGGGAACAGTGCTAAGATGGAGTCACTTATGCTCACAAGTTTGTGGTCTCCTACAAATCTCATAACACTCCCCCCTGTGAGCCTATGAAAGCTCATATTTCGTAGGCTCAAGGCCGGAAACACGCATCCAGTTTGGAACAGGTACAAATAACATGTGGCAGGGAAACATTTTCTATAGGATATGTGGAATTATGAGACCTGAGGGAAACTGAAGAGGACCGAAAAAGGGACGGGAGGCTTAACAAGCATTTGCCAAGGATGTACAGGGCCAAAATAAAGAAAAAGAGTGAAAGGAGACCAGAAATAAGCCGGTGTCCCCAGGCTCCTAGCTCGGGGAGCCATGACCATAACCAAGAGAGTAAGCCAGTGTCTTTCTCCTGGGATATCTTTTCCTCCAGGGAGCGAAGGTTCTGTAAACGAATCTCAATACGGTGTGAGTTATCAGTAAGATTAAAGCAACAGAGACCAGCAAATTCTTGACACCCATGTCCAGCTCTAAGTAGAAGGTAGTCTATAGCAATTCTATTTTGTAAAATAGCTTGTCTGAGTTGTGCCTGCTCCTCATTAAGTAGCTGAATAAGAGAAAAGGTTTGATTAATAGACTTTGCTAAAGTACAAGCTAGTTTGGAGAGATCAAGGTAGGCAGCTTCAGCAAGGCTTGGGACCCCAACTAGGGAAGCCGCTAAAGCAATCACCTGAGTTTTGGAGAGCAGGTGAAGGTCACTGTGACAATCAGAGTTTAGGGATCGATGCTTACGAGACAATTGAGTAGCCTTGGGGGTTTTATGGCAAGGAAGAGCATAAAGGGAAGAAAGACGACCTATAGTACAAGGACCCCCAGTAGCATTTGCTGGAACATAGGAATAAGAAGTGTTACCACAGAGGAACATGAAACCGTGAGGTAAGTACATGTCAGTCAATATATTGGAGGCATTGTATATAGTAGAACAAGATAAGCCACTAGGAAGAGCAACAGTTGAAAGCTCATGGGTTGTAGTGAGACAGATGCATTCAGTCGCTGGGGTAACTCCCATAAGGGACAATTTAAGTCGTTGGCGGTTGGTCCAGGCATTGGGCTTAGGGGTAGAACCAAACCAATACCACCCAGCTGTCCAAAAGGTAGAAGCATTATTATAAGAGAGCCATGCCCAATTAGTGGTATTAGCAAGTTGGGAAAAAGGGAAGGGGACACCATAAAAACAGGTTTGCGAGAGTCCTTCTATAGTGAGGCTTGGGGTAACACAAAAATTGGCACTGTTGAGGCTAGTACGGGCAAGCTCAACAAAAGTATTGCTTTTGGGGCTAAATTGTGGCTCTATAAATAATGGAAAATGCAGCAACAAAGTACACCATAAAAGGTACCACATGCTTAAAAAGAGTCTGAAAATAATGTCCCAAGGGACCACGAGTGCGACTGTGGATCTTTGCAGAGTTTGAGAGGCGGCACAGTAGGTGGTCCTGCTGGAGATGATGGGCTGTGGTCAATCACGGCAGGCTTTACGTAGGTGTGGTGAATCCACGCAGAGCGTTCAGCTACCTTCACCGCAGTATGGCTGGTAAGCAGAACTTGGTTTGGCCCATTCCATGATGGTGTTAATGGAGCCTTCTGGAAATTCTTGATCCAGACCCAATCCCCTGGTTGGAATGGATGTAGGTTCTCGTCCAGTGGGAGCGTTTGGGTACTTGCAGCTGTCTTCCACAGGGACTGAAAGGATCTGGAAAGAGAAAACAAACCCTCATCACCTGTAACAAGACTCAGGGACCTAGGATCTAGTCCTTGAGTGGTGGTTGGGGACTGGCCAAATAAGATTTCAAAAGGTGATAACCCACAATCAGCTCTTGGACGATTTCTAAGCTGAAACAATACAATAGGTAAAACCTGAGGCCATTTTAGTTGTGTTTCCTTACACAGTTTACCCAACAGGGTTTTAATTTCTCTATTTCCCCATTCCACTCCCCCCAAGCTTTGTGGGTGATAGGGGGTGTGGAAGGTGACTTGGACCCCAAAGGCATGGTACAGAGAAGTAAGGAGATCAGCGGTGAAATGTAAGCCTTGGTCGGAGTCAATGGCAACAGGCAGTCCAAAGCGAGGTACAATATCACGCATAAGACACTTGAGAACAGTCTGGGCTGAGGCATGAGTGGCAGGAAAAGCTTCAAGCCAGTGAGTGAGTTGATCACGAACGACAAGAACAAATTTGTAGCCTTGAGCTGGTGGTAAATGAATGAAATCAATTTGTAGTCTTTCAAAGGGCAGTTCAGCCCACTGGCGCCCCCCTGTGTGGGTTTTAGGGCGGCTAGAGGAGTTAAAGGACTGGCACGTTGGACAGGCTCTAGCTACTCTTGTGGCTTCCTGGACAACTCCAGGAGCAAACCAAACAGCACGAACAGCATCGACGATGGCATGTGATCCACAATGTCCCTTGTTATGAAGTTGTTGGCACAGGAGCTGCACAACTTGTTTAGGGGCGATGGGGCGTCCATCAGGAATACACCAGAGGCTGTCACGAAGGGTGGCTTCATGTTTTTTTTTCCACTGTTCCACTTCAGTAGACGAGAGTAGAGCTGTATAATCGAAAGGAGAGGAAACCTGAAAAACAGGAGCATGAACAGAGAGTGGGACTGGCAAGGAAGCAGCCCACTTGGCGGTGGTATCTGCATACGAGTTACCCTGGGCAATCGGATCTTTGGTGCTTTTGTGGGCAAAGCAATGTAGGATGGCAAGCTGGGCTGGAAGATGGATGGCATCCAGTAGGGCAGCAACCTATGAGGCATGAGCTATACGCTGGTTATTGGCTGTAAGGAAACCTCTTTGTTTCCACAGGGCACCTGTAGCATGACACACTCCAAAAGCATATTTAGAATCTGTATAAATGTTAGCAGAACAGCCACGGGCGTGAATACAGGCTTGTGTTAGAGCAATAAGTTCAGCTGCCTGAGCCCCCAAGTGGCCTGGGAGAGCAGAAGCCCATACCACAGCATGCAGGGTAACAACTGCAGCTCCTGTAACGCGAAAATTATGCAGCACATAAGAAGAACCATCAGTAAACAACTCAAAGTCAGGATTTTGCAGTGGAACATCACTAAGGTCGGAGCGAGGTAGTTCCACATGTTGAATAACTTGCAAACAGTCATGGCACTCTAGAGTCTCATCTGTCTCCGGTAACAGAGTTGCAGGATTAAGAACATTGCAGCGCTGTATAGTGAGATTTGAGGCAGTCAGGAGTTCAGCTTCATAATTTGCCATTCGTTGGTGGGTGAAGGCTTGGGTCTGACATCTAAGCAGAATGGCAGAGACCTCATGGGGCACATAAACAGTCAGTGGGTAACCCATAACGAGGTCTTTGGATCTTTGCATGAGAAGGACGGTGGCAGCCAAAGCCCGCAGGCAGCCCACCGCTCCCCGAGCTATGGGATCAAGTTGCACAGAATAGTAAGCCACCAGACATGGATGGGGTCCTAGGTGCTGGGTTAGGACCACTGATGCCACTCCCTGACGTTCATGGACAAACAGAGAGAAAGGCTTTCTATAGCCTGGCAAACCTAGGGCTGGGGCTGAGGATAAAACCTGCTTGATCTTGTGCAGGAGAGTGTGTAACTCCGGGGTTGGTAGAACATGTTCCGGTGCCTCCTTAGCTGTTAGGGCCACCAATGGTTTGGTGAGCTCACCTAGGGCAGGGATCCAGGGACGGCAGAACCCAAGGGTTCCCAGGAGTGCTCGGACCTGTTTCTTGGACTAGGGCAAAGGTATTTTAAGAATAGCAGACTTACATTCTTCTGATAGCTCTCGAGTTCCCGGTCCAATGATGTACCCCAGATACTGCACCTTGGTCTGTGCAAACTGCAGCTTGGAAGGAGAGGCCTTGTGCCCACGGTCGGCTAATTGTTTAAGCAGGGCAACAGTATCCTTCACGCAGGAGTCTCGGTCTGGAGACGCTAGCAAGAGGTCATCCACATACTGGACCAGCTCTGACATGCAGGGAAGTTGAATAGAGGCCAAGTCTTGGGCCAAAATTTGGGAAAACAGACTTGGGGCATTGGAAAAACCTTGTGGCAAACGACACCAGGAGTACTGATGGGACCCCCATGTAAAAGCAAACAGGTATTGGGAGTCCGGGTGCACTGGTATACTGAAAAAGGCAGCACAGAGATCAATTACTGTAAAGCAGGTAGCTGTACAAGGAATGCCTGTGATGATGGTAGCTGGATTTGGAACGACAGGGGTTAGGGGTATAACATAGGCATTAATAGCTCTCAAGTCCTGTACAAATCTATATACTGGCTTTCCTTGACTGTCTGGCTTGGGTTTCTTAATAGGCAGAATAGGTGTGTTGCATGGGGAAGTGCAAGGAGTAAGAACTCCTTGGGCAAGATAAGCATCTATAAGTTTTTGTATGGGTTCAATAGCCTCAGAGGGTATACGATATTGCAGTATACACGGAGGAGGACCAGGCTTGGTGTGAATAATCACAGGTGTGGCGGATTTTAAAAGGCCAACATCTGTGGAAGACCATCCCCAGAGTTCTGCAGGGAGGTCCTGAAGTTCTGCAGGAAGAGAAACAGACTGTGCAGGTGATAACACTAGTGCCAAATTAGGAAGCTGAGAATTTGGAATGTCCAATTATATTCCATCAGGATCACAACAAATAGTGGCTCTCAGTTTACAGAGAAGATCCCTTCCTAAAAGGTTTACCGGTGAATCCTCAGTGAGGAGGAAAGCATGTTCACAAGAGAGAGGACCCACAGAAACAATCACATCAGAGGAAACATCCACAGAGAAGGGCTTTCCACCCACCCCTATAATACTTTCAGTTCCAGCTACACAACAACTTAGATCCTGAGGTTTAGCAGTTAACAAAGAATGAGTAGCTCCAGTATCAAGCAAACAAGAATAAGTTTTACCATTGACTTCAAGATTTACAAAAGGTTCCCTCCCTCTGGGGTGTTGAATTGGATTGTAACAGCGTGTAACACATCATATGAACTCAAAGATTTCCCAGCCCCCTCCCCTCCCTGTCATTGTGACGTAGCATACTCATCCAGTTCCTTGGTTTCTGGAAGCTGGGCAGCAGTGAGAGATGGTGGTGGAGGAGGAAACATCCGGGTTGGTGAATGCGCAGAGTTCGGTTTGGTATCTTTTGTTGGGGCCCATTGAAAATCAGGATTTTCCAGCTGTCTACGGAGCCTGCAGTCTCGTTTGAAATGACCTGGTCTTTTGCAGTAAAAACAGACTGGAGAGAGATTACTCACAGGTGGGTGAGAGGGTCCTGTCCGGTAGAATTTACGATCTCTTCCCCGAGGTGCGTTCTGCTGCTGTACAGCCTGTAAAGAGCTAGCCAATAGTTTTAAGTCCTCCCTTCTTTCTTTCTTTTCTTTATTCAAGTCCTTTTCTTTTCTCCCCTCAAAAACATAGGATGCAATGCCTCGAATTTCACTCATGCTTTTTCCACTCCATCCTGGACAAAACTTATGAAAATATGAGCGGATATCAGGGGTAGACTGGTTAACAAATGCTGCAGCAATGGCTTTCAGGTCCCTTTCAGTGTCTGGATTGAGCTGAACAAACCTCTGGACACCCTCGCAGAGGCGAACATAAAAAGCATCAGGAGTTTCATCAGATTTCTGTACTATTGCATGGAATTTATCCCAGCTAATGGGTTTACGAGCAGCCTCTTCAAGAGCCAAAAACAAGGTTTCTTTAGCCTGAGTAAATATTTCCCAAGCTCCCCCCTCAGCAGCTGAGCTGCTGTCATTGTAATTATAATTTGGGTCTGTACGCGGCCAAGGTGTTCTGTTAGGTTGCTCTTCCACCTTTGTACAATGGTTAAGTACGTCTGCTTTCTCATCGGGAGTTAGAAGAGCGTCTAAGAGCTCATTTAGGTCTCCCCGAGTAGGATTATGAGACCTCACAATAGTACGCAGTCTCTTGATTACAGTCTGGGGTTTGGCTCGGAAAGAAGGAGTGTTCTGCTGCCACAAAACTAAATCACCGGGGGAGAAGGGGTGGTGCTGCCTCCGTTCGTAAGGCAAGTGGTTCCCCCCCCCAGCAACCCACGTTGTAACTAAGGGAGCTTGTAGAGAGCTGACAGCGGGGGCTGGGCTTGCGTCTATATTCTCGGCATCTGCCGGGCTAGCTGACTTACTGTCTGAGTTGTAAGGAGGTGGTTTTGGAAGAGTGGCACTGTCAGGACAAACTCCATCAGAGAGTTCAGCCCAGCAATACCAGTAATCCATCTGCCTAGGCGCCAGTTCCTCTAATTGCATGCACAAAAGTTTTAACGTACAGTACTCAAAAGTTCCCCACTTCGGCCAAATTAATCTACCCTTATCATCCAGAAACCTCTCCCAGCTTTCACTGAGTAACACAGCCTGCTTTCTAGACATATCAGGCTGCACCGGGAGCTTCCCCCGCTCCCATGCCTGCAGGAGTTTTGCCAATGGCGAACCCCCTGGGATCTTACTCCCGCTGGTTCCCATCCCTACCCTGTTATGAGACCAGTGTCCCTTGGTTTGTTATTTACCAGGGACGTCCTAATGACGTTCCAAGACCCCAAGACTCACCTGCAGTTCCGCTCCTCGAGGAGGCTTATCAGAGTACTCACAAACACTGTCTATTCTTCGCAAATTTGCAGCATGGGGAAGGGCCCGATGAGATGATAATCCGTCCTGTTGTGGGTGTTAAAACCCTGACCACTTTACAGCCGCACTTACCCCAAGGTTCAGGAAGGCACCTGTCAGGGAGGACCCAAACGGTCCAAAGTGCCGGCTTGAGACGATTCACTGGCCCGTGGGGTGGTGTTGGCAAGCAGAGGGTCCCGGCGAAGTCGCTAAATCTGTTGAGAGAAAAGCTCGTTCTCTGCTCTGGTCAGTGAAGGAGCCGGACAACAGGAGGAAGAATCACGAGTTTATTGACACTCAGAGCTACTGCGTGCGGCCGGCCCCGAAGGACTGGTGCTAAAAGGGTTTTATACCCAGGTACAACTTAATTCAAGGAAATCTAAAAATGGTTAATATATTCAAGGTAACAAGATTAATACATTTATTAGTACCATATAGGGATAGTTTTCATACATATTCATATAAGATAGGAGAATTAGTAAAGAAGGTCAAGCAGGCTCCTCAGAGCCTGGGAATGTAATAAACAGGAGAAATTGTTGATTAATAGGTGACCTCGAGACTGGTGCAGTTTCCCTAATCTTCTGCTTATAGACTGTTCAAGGATAGGAGGGGCTCTATACTTTTGTTAGTCTGGCTAGAGGTTAAAATAATATCAAGGGAACAGTGCTAAGATGGAGTCACTTATGCTCACAAGTTTGTGGTCTCCTACAAATCTCATAACACCTTATGGGTGAAGGATGACTCCAGGGAATACAGCAGAGCTATTTTATGGAGACTGGACAATAGTGCATACCTTTTGCTAGCTAAGGCCAGCAGCAGCAAAGGACCAGGTTCTAGATCTAAGGGTTCCAATCAATGATAAAACACCAGTTGGCTCAAGCACCCATGAGGGGTGTCACTGTGCCCACCCAAAAATTTAAGCACAACTGTACCCCCCCATCACTCAAGCCACACCCCCCACAGTGCTGACCCGGGGCCTGAGCCAGCTTCTGCTCTAGGCCCAGAGCAGGATCTTGCGGCTGGTGGTGGCAACCCTGGGACTATGCTCTGCATGGGCCAGATATGACCTCTGTTCTGCCAGCGGCCCCAGGGCTGGGTATGGATCCGGCATCTGCTCGGCTGCTGGCAGGACTGGATCTGGCTTCTGTTCTGCTCCGATGGTGGTGGGCCTGGATCCGGGGCGAGATCCAGCTTCTGCTTTGCCACTTGGCTGGCCCCAACCCTGACCCATAGCCAGGACACGTTGTCAGCCACTGCTCCCCACTCCCCTACCTGAGATGAGAGATTTAAATTTCCCTCCTCCCAGCCAGGCATGAGGGAAGCTCAGGGCAGCAGCTGCTGTGGTTGGGGACTCAGGTTACTGGGTTGGAGACAAGAGGCTCATGCCCTCTGTGCCCAGTGGCAGTGAAATCACACATTATACCGGGGAGCCCTAAAAGAGTATGATTTCCCTTCTCACATACACAAAGCCTGAGTGTAGAACATAAAACATTTAATAGAACAATAAGGAGGCAATACCAAGACCAGCACTGGGGGCGGGGGGGCAGGAAACCAGTGCAAGTGCAGCATTCTCATACAGTGAGCAAAGCCCAGCCCACCACAATGTACACAGAAGTGGATTACCGCACGAGCCTATGGGACCCATGCCCAGGGCCCTGCTCCGCCCTGCTGATGCTGGGGGGGGGGGGCGGTCACTGTGGGACTGAGGCCGGATCCACTCTCCCGCCCTGTCCATGGCTTGGCTGGTTTGCCACCTGGGGGCGGAGTGGGTTGGCATAACTGGTCACTCTGCTCCAAAGGTAAGGCTTGTCGGCGTGCAGTACGGCATCCGGAGCAGCCTTTGGGCTGCACTGGAAGCTGCACCATATGCACCAGTTGGCCCCGCTGTCCCTAGGAGCCAACCAGATGGGCTTAGGCTGGCCTCTGGTCCCAGCCCTCCCCCCAACCAGTGTCAGCACCTCCACAGGGGGCAGGGTCCTAGGCTGGAGGGGGTCATGGCCCCATGTGGGGTGGTGGGGCTCTAGGCAGGGGGTGGAGCCCCCGGTTTGTGGGGGGGTGACCACAGATGGGGAGACCCAAGTGCCTTGAAGCCCCTAACCCAGCTCTGCCCGTACATAGGGGGTATCTTTCACTTCTCCCTTACCAACCTGGTGACCATCATAGTTTCAGTGTCCATCTCTCAGGGAAGAGGCCTCAGCCAGTCCCCTCCAGCTGTCTCCCGCCACCTCTGAGCCTCACTAAGTCACCTGCTGGCTCTCACCATCAAGAGGCACCTGAGTGCTTACGGTTCTTGCCTCCTGCTAGCACTATCACCTCAGGCCCCAGCTGTTCACAGTTCCTGCCATCCAGGGCATGAGCAGCAACCACCAGTAGTAGTACCTCTTAGCTAATAGCCAGCTATTCCAATTGCTCCAAGGATTTCAGCTCTGATTTAGTTTTTAGGAAAACCTTTCTGCTGATACAGGAGCAGTAATAATCTTTGCTCAAAGTAAGATGGGAATCATTAACTCTGTCTTTTAGCAATTGGAAACAGATTAAGCATTGTCCAGGACCAAGCACTTTATAACAACCCAAAAAGAAACCCAGCTCTGCTGCTGTTATAAGAGTGAAACTACATCTGCTCCTTTTTGGAGTTCTGTTTGGTGAGAGAGACTTTTCCATTTGAGCAGGCTAAATGCAGTTCATACTGCCAAAGGACAGCATGCAATCAAAAGACAACATTTCATTGTCCTTTTAGCTAACACAAAGGGATTTCTAACCCAGACTAGCCATATTAACCATTTCCCATCATGCACCTCACCTGGGTGGGTTTATTCATATATAGCAAAATTATGCTAAGTACTTAATTATACTCATGCAAATACAAAGCCCATGCAAGGAAGGAGCCCCCTTTTCAGCTGACTGATCAAGGGAAATGCCCAGTTACTCATCCCTTGCTCACAACAGGAACTGATCATTCCTGGCTATGGGCCATATTCCTTCCAAGGAGCTCACAATGCAATTAGGAAGATTCACTATTTGGAGGCCAGTTGAGGGTTCATCACTAGAACTGATCTGATAACCGCTAAGCTGCGGGTGTGCAGGCATGGATTCATTAACAATGGGAGGAGAGATCCCCCATCATGCCATGCTACCTTGCTTCCTGCCCAGGGCCAGATTTTGGTGTTTGTAGGCCCTAGGCACTTTCACTCTGAAATGTGCAAAAAGAGGGGTAAACACCAATTGAATTATGTCAATTGACATGATGCACTTTGAACTATTCTAACGCTAAACCATGTGATTTTCCTTATTTTTTCTGCTTTTTTAATTTTTTCCCTTCTTCGTAGACCCTAAAAATTTTGTAGGCTCTAGGCCCTGTGCCTACAGTGCCTAAGGGGAAATCCAGCACTCTTCCTGCCCTGGTCCCAGAGTATAGTGTGGTCTGTACCTTGGAATCTCTATTCTCCATTCTGTGCACTAATGGAGATGTCTCCCTGTTTCATCTTTGATGCAAATGAGGCTGGGGCATTGCTGTGATCCTTACGCTTTTGTCTGGAGGGTTTAGGTGTGTCTCCCATTGCCTTTTGTAAGTCATTTCTTCTGATCTGTTCTGGTTCAGGCAGAGGCTGCAGTTTTGAGTTTGTGAGTCCAATAAAAACTGGATACTGTGACCTGGTTCCCCAAGAACACAGAACTGACAGGTAACACCTCCCAGAAGGGAAAGGCTCCTTGTCCCATTTCCTGCCCCTGAGACAAGCAGCCCTCCGGATCACATCATGTGGTACCCTCAGCCTGCCTATGTATTTGATCCACTAGACTGTCCCCTTCCCCACTCCTCCCATGTCTGTTTTTCCTCTTGTCCTCTCCTCTTGTCCAAAACTCCTGCTGGAAGCCATGATTTCCACTAGCCACGACTCAGTTGCGAGCCCACCCTACCTGGATATTCTGAAAGAGAAGAATGCCAAGAAAGATTAAAAGAAACAGGAAGTCCTGTGGCACTTAAAGACTTTATTGCATGAGCTTTCATGGGAGAAAAATCCCACTTTGTCAGATTTTCTGAAGATGGTGGAACTTGCAGAATGGGAGGAAATACATGCAGAGAAGTGTAAGTCAGGGGAACAGGTCACACTGTAACAGCAAAGCAAAACAGTTGTAAAGATTCAAACACTGGGGAACAGCATACAGAGGGAGATAAGGTCAAATCACCTGTTTTAATGAGAGAAAAATCCAATGTCCCTATGAAGTCCTGAAGCAATGCAACCTGATTTGCAAATGAATTCAGTTTCAGCAGCTTCTCTCTGAAGTCTTGATTAAGCATTCATCTGTCTGAGCACAGCAGTTAGCAAATCATTAATGGAGTGATCATGAAGTTTGAAATGCTGACCGATTGGTTTTAGAGTATTGTGATTTCTGAAGTCAGATTTGTGCACGTTTATTCTTTTGTGCAGAGACTGTTCTATTTGTCCAAGAGATTGTCTCTGATGATGCCTTCCTAACCCTCTTTATTTCTCTCTTCCTTCTCTTCCACTCTCCCTTTTTCCCATCCTCTACTATCCCATCCAACCCCTTTTGTGTCTCTCCCCAGGGCACCATGGATGAAGACAACATGACCCTCTCATTCGGAACTTCGACAAACTCAAGCCAGCCCCCAGCACCTGTAAAGAGCACTAACTTGGTCGTAGCCATGTTGGTCTTTGCTGCCTTCCTGGTGGGTGTGGTGGGGAACGGGCTGTACCTGTGGGTGCTGGGGCTGAAGATGAAAAGGACCATGACCACCCTCTGGTTCTTCCACTTGGTCTCCTGCTCACTCCTCTTCACCTTGCTGATCCCCTTCATCGCCATCTACATCATCTGTGATTTACACTGGGTCTTTGGCAAGGCCATATGCAAGATTCTTAGTCTCTGCACGCACCTGGGCAAGTTCTGTTCTGTCTTCCTCCTCTCCCTCATCAGCCTGGACCGTTACATCCTCACATGCCACCCCATCTGGTCCCGGCAGTACCGCACCATGTCCTTGGCCAGGAAGCTCGTTGTCAGTGTGTGGCTGGCTTCCTTTGTCCTCAGTGCTCCCTATCTGGCTTACCAGGAGGCACGGAAGGTGGAGGAGGGCAAGATCATTTGCACCAATTATTTCCCCTCCAGAGACCAGGATGGAGTTGAGATGCAGACCTGGAGGAAACACACACAGCTTGTGCTATACCTGGTGCAGTTCTTGTTGGGGTTTCTGCTGCCCTTCTGCATCATTGCAGGATGCTACAGCCGGATTGGGCTGGAGATGAAACAAAAAGGGCTGGCCCAGACCAGGAAGCCCTTCAAAGTTATGGTGGCTGCAGTGGTGTCATTTTTCCTTGGCTGGCTGCCCTACCAACTCCACTATACCCTGAGGCTCTTCAAAGAGGAACCCAAGTCATTTACAGGCATTTTCCAGTTCATTTGTCTCATCATGTTCTGCTTCAACGTCTGCTTCACTCCTGTCCTCTACCTCTTTGTGGGGGAGACATTCCATCAGGTGTTCAGGACGTCGCTGTTTGATCTGGTCAAAACCGCTTTTTATGAAGAACTCGATAGTGATGGACCTGGATCTGAGTCTAGTGGGAGACCCAGGGAAGAAGGGAAGAATCCAACCACAAAGTAGATAGGAACTTGGAGTGCTAAATTCCCAGTAGGATCTAGAGGGATCTTGATTTCTTTTTGGTGCTAGAGTGCAATAGCTGCCAGGTGTTTTAAATGCTTGATCCCATGTTTTAAATGCTACATGATCACACGACTCAGCTGACTCTTGTACTGCTTGTAATTTTAGGTGTCAGAATTCTTCTGAATGGCAAAAATCTCATGTCTTCTACACCTATCACTGTGAATTCCAACTTTCTCAGTGGTTCAAAGTGTGGTAATATCCCTTGGGTTCTAAACTCATGGATAGTCTAGACCCCGGTACTCTCTGTAAGACTTTAAACTCCTTTGTATTTCACAGGTTCCAGAATCCTGGCTCCATATAACCTTATGGGTTTGATTGCATTCCACATTTTAAAAACCTGTATTTCTTAGAGTCTTGTTAAATCCAAGCTCTTGCAGTTGTTTTTCATCGGATAGACATCTGTGCACTCCTAGGTTATGATCCACAGGGGCGTCGCTGGCACCTGGCACACAGGGCCCGTGCCCCAAATGCCGGCACCAGTGCCCCAGGTCCTGGTGGGGCCCAGCCTCTCCTGGTCTCTGGTTGGATCGGGCCGGAGAGCGGGACCCAGTCACCTGCGGCCATGGCTGCCGTTCCCGACCCTGTCCCAGGTTGGGGACCGGGGCCCAGCCACCTGCGGCAGGAGCAGCTGCTTCCAGCCCCTTCAAACGCTGAGCGACCCCGTGGCCGCGGCTGCCACTCCCTGCCCTGTCCCCAGCTGGGGGCAGGGCCTGCGGGAAGGGGGTGGGGCCTGCGGGCAGGGGGTGGGGCCTGGGCCCATGCCCTGTGTCATTCCCCGGGGCAGTGACAGCCCCTGATTATCCATGTAACTTTTCTGTTCACTTTGGCAGTGTAAGTGTGCAGTCTGATGGAAAATGTGCTATGTAATGCTCTCTTTTGAATTCTGTATCTTATTGTTATGGTATCATGTTTCATGCAGCATTATGTATGTGCACAGATGTGAAGTATGTTATAAAGCTCAGACCTTCAGGACTACCTCTCTGAAGCCAGAGAGGTACCTGCATAAGGCAATGCAAATTGAGCTCCCTGGCTCAGGTGGGAGAAAGAGAATCAAACAGCAGCTCAGAGAAGGAGGGGCTGAGGGGTAATGGAAAAGCAATACAGGTACTTTGGATGAGGAGAGGCTTTTGACTTTCTGCCAGAGAAATACCATCTTGAGAGCACCTGCAAGATATTGGGCCTATCCACATGCCCAGGAGGGACAAGACTGGCTGACACCACCAACAGCCAGTCTTGTGGATAAGAATGAGGAGAATGGACTAAAGAATAATCTTGGAATGGTTTTATTAGATTAGCATGCATTTTATATCTTTTATTTTCTCATGGTAACTCCTGACTAGTTTATTAAATGGTTAGGCATTGATTTGCATTATACTCACTTAAAATTAATAAACTTGTCTTTGTTTTATCTAAAGCTGTGTGAATTTTAGAGGGTGTGAATGAGTGAGGCTCTGCATATTCATTTCAATGTCAAATGGATGGACAAGGGTGTATGTGTCCACAGTGATTGGGAAAGGATCTCGAACTCTGTAGGATGGGAGTTCCCATTGTGGTATCTGGGGACTGTGGGTGCTCTCTTGAGAGCCATCCCATAGGTGGCTAGAGGGTGCACACTCACTGCCTGGGACTGATGACACACAGGAGTCTAAGGTTGACTGACTCAGGATTGACTGGTCACGTGGCATAGCGGGGTAAGTTGGGGTTCAGGAGTGGATGGAGATCAGGGGGTCACATCAGACCAGATTCTTGAAGGGGTATGTCACAGTGTTAAAAGTGATTTAATGATGTGGTTCTGGATTCCTACCAGGCTGTATAATATCATGGTTTCTAGAGCAACCAATTACTTTTAACATCTAGAACCAAGAGATTTTTTAAAAGAAACCCCCTCCTATTGCTGCATCTGTATCTAAGCATTGTTGTTCGTTGTGCTGATGCAGTGTGAGGCCAGATGTCTCCATCTCAAACTGTGTGTCTTTAGAAGTCCAAGTTCCTGAGATTTCTAGCTGGAGACTGTTATTGAGCATCAAGGACCGGAGGCTTCAGCCTTCCAAGGCGGCCTATCATTTTGGATACCTCTAACTTTGGGTCTTCCTGGTATGATACTCCTTCAAACAGCCCTGCCTCTCAGAAAGTGCTAGGCCATTATTCTCTGAAAAGATGGCCCCTGTAGGGATCAACTAAAAATTACTAGTTTCTGTGGGGGTAGGGAACAAATAAGTTATAATGTGAGTGGCTGTCAATCAACATAGCTTGGTTGACCTTATATGTGGACTCCTGTGTTTTATTCCTCTATCAGGGAGGGGAGTAGATTCTGGTGGCTGGAGTAGGAGGCTGGGATCCAGGATTTCTGGCTTCTAACTGTGGCTCTGACAAGGGAGTGGGTACTAGTGCTTGGTGGGGGTGGGGGTAGCATTGGGAGACAGGACTCCTGGTTTCTATCCCCAGCTCTGGGATGGGAATGAGATCATAGAATCATAAGCTATGTCTACACAGCACTTTTATTTTGAAAT
This sequence comes from Podocnemis expansa, assembly GCA_007922195.1. Classification (NCBI taxonomy): domain Eukaryota; kingdom Metazoa; phylum Chordata; order Testudines; family Podocnemididae; genus Podocnemis; species Podocnemis expansa. The sequence goes on from ML682132.1 coordinate 878,965, forward strand.
AACCCTGGTTATTTCGAAATAAAAGAAATTAGGTCTACATGACGTTTTCTTGTTTCGAAAGGACGGATCCCATCCTTTCGAAATAAGAACCCCAATTTTTTCGAAATGACTGTTATTTCAAAATGGTTATTTTGAAATAAGGCCATTTAGACATGTTGTTTCGAAACAACACCATTGTTTCAAAACAACTATTTCGAAACAACAGGTCTAACTCATTTTGAAATATTTATTTCGAAATAATGATGTGTGTGTAGATATAGCCATAGGGTTGGAAGGGACCTCAGGAGGTTATCTAGCCCAACCCCTGGCAAAAAAGCAGGATAACTTCCACTAAATCATCCCAGCCAGGATTTTGTCTAACTGGACCTTAAATATCTCCAGAGATGAAAATTGCACTACCACCCTAGGTAATGAATTCCAATGCTTCCCCACCCTCCTAGTAAGAATAAGCCTAGTTCCTTCGTCTCTCTTCGTAAGTCTTGTGCTCCAGCCCCTTGATCATTTTTGTTGTCCTCCGCTGGATTCTTTCTAATTTGTCCATGTCCTTTTTGTAGTGAGGTGCCCAAAACTGGACACAGTATTCCAGATGCAGCCTCACCAGTGCTGAATAGAGGGGAATAATCACATCCTTTGATCTGCTGGCACTGCTCCTACTGATGCTGCCCAGTATGCCACTGACCTTCCCATCCACCATGGCCCCCAAGTCATTTTCTCCAGTGCTGCTACTTAGCTGATCGCTCCCCAGCCTGTAGCAGTGCATGGGGTTCCTCCATCCTGAGTGCAGGATTTTACACTTGTCTGTGCTGAACCTCATGAGATTTCTTTTGGCTCCCTGCTTCAATTTGTCTAGGGCTCCCTGAATCCTGTCCCTGCCCTCTAGTGTGTCTATGGTTCCCCCCCAATTTGGTGTCATCCACAAACTTACTGAGCGTGCAATCTAGCCCATCATCCAGATCATTAATGAAAAAGTTGAACAGCACCAGACCCAGGAATGACCCTTGGGGTACTTCACTCATTACTGGTTGCCAACTAGACATTGAGCCATTGATTCCTACTCACTGAAACTGCTGATCTAGCCAGTTTTCTATCCACCTTACAGTCCATGTATCCAACCCATACTTCCTTAAGTTGCCAGTGAGAATGCTGTGGGAAACCGTATCAAAAGCCTTGCTGAAGTCGAGGTATATCACATCAACAGCTGTTCCTGCATCCACAAATCCAGTCATCTCATCATAGACGGCAATCAGGTTGGTCAGGCATGATTTACCCTTGTTCCTGATCACTCTGTTTTCCTTCAAGTGTTTCAGGATGGATTATTTAATCTAGTGGGTTAGTATTAAAGCATCATAAGTCAGGAATACCTCATCCGAGAAACTCTAAAGAGTATAGAGGAGCTCACCCTTTGCTAGTGACCCCATGTGATAGCCCCCTGAATTGCGTCCCATGGTGTGACCCATGACTTGGTGGTGGGGAGAATTACTTAAATACTCTGATAGTGTTATGTGTACTCTAGACCCCAAATGAAGGTCTTGTGAAGCCATAAATGAAAGTCAGCATCACACTGGTCTTTGATATGAGGGGTCTTTGTTGAAGACATACCTCTGTGCCTTGGAATGGTTTGTTTCCAGAGATCACTTGGCCCTTTTGATTGGTTTGCTGTCCTTTCCTCTGCTTGCCATCCAGCCCCAGAATATTAAAGGAGTTCAGTTTGCTTCTCTCACTGCTTGAGCTCTTGCCACATCTCAAACCCTGCCATGCACAGTTCTTCTTGTAGGCGTCTCATGCATTTCCACATCTCCAAAGTCATGAGATGGCACCACCAGTTTTAAATTAGCTACACCTTGTTTTTGCTTCCCTGTCTGTCTGACTTCCAGTGCAAAATTCCAGCTTCATGCCTATGAATCCTTCTGTATGGTGCACAGCAGGACTCCCACTGATTTATTAAGATCTTTAGTTTATTATCTGCCACATTATCAAATTGCAGCCTGGTATATTTGTTCTCCTGCTACCTGGAGACACCAAACTGCAGCCATTTGTTTCTTTGTCTGCACACTACTCAGCTGAAACTGTGCCTTCCACTTGCTCTGGTCCCCTCCATCCATCCAGCCCCAAGTGTTCAAAATCCACAAGTCCAGCTCACCAAAAATGGCAAAATTAGCTTTAAAATAATTAGAGTAATTAATAATCCTAGCTTTGGAGATCTTATTATTGGACTTCTGCTTTTGAGCTTTTAGGGCAGTGGTTTTCAAACTCTTTCCTTTGGGACCCAGTTGAAAAAATTCATTTATGCCCATGCCCCAACAGTTACATCTCTGAGCAATGCATTCCAGTCTTTTGGCAGAGGCAGCTGGGGGTGCTGCGACCGAGTGCTTGACCCTAAATTTGAAAAACATTGCCTTACAGTGCATCGGGGTCACATACTGAAGCTTTCTTCACAGCCATGAGAGCTAGAAACTGACTTTAGCTTTAAGGCTGAAGGCTGAAATCACCTCAGATCCACCTGACTCCAGGAGCTGAGGCTTTAAGAAACACAACAGTTATCATGAGACTCATGAGAAAATCGAGTGAGTCAGCAGCAGTGTTCTCTGCTGTGCTTTCTTTGAACGCAAACATTGCTAGAGTAGTCAGTTGGCCCAGGGTTGTTCATTCTCCTCTTCTCTTACTTTCAGTTTTGTTCTGACTCTGACAATAACTGTTGCCAAATAGCTATTATAAGGAAACCCACCACCCCCTCCAGCCTGTGTCTGTGTGGCCAAGTCACACTTCGTTATCACTGTATCTTGTTCACACTTCCTGCCCCCTGTTGCTATACTGGATCTGGATTTGCTAATCACAAATGGATGTCACATCTCAGATTCCATATTTCTGGGACAGGCCACGGAAGAAAGTTTATCCACTTAAAAACAAAGCTGGAAGTTGTCACTAAGCCAGGGGGCTGGGAGCCAGGATTCCTGGCTTCTGTCCCCAGCTCAGGGAGAGGAGTGGGGCTGACCAGTTGAAGATGAGCGTGAGGCACACAGAACTGCTGGGGTCTATCCTGGCTCTTGGTAGGGAGTAGAAGCTAGTGGGTTTGCGCAGAGAGGTTGGAAGCCAGGAAAGGTAAAGCGAGAACTCCTTTGTTGTGGGTGTGTCTCTAGGTGAAACACTTCCTCTTCCATGAGTTTTCTCCACAGTCTCAGATCTGGGACCCAGAAACTCCTGATGAGAACCCAGATCTCTGGGGAAAAAAGACCCCCAAGTGCTCGGTAAGAGAGAACAGGCCCCGTCTCCCTGATCCAGCCAATGTGCCAAATGAAAGACATGAAGCATTCTTTGTGTAACTGTAGATCTGAGCCCATAGATTATTTTCCCCTCCCCAACAGCTTCTTCTTGTCCCAGTTTCATTAGATGTCTTTCCCCTTTCACAGAGCTCTATCTTGTAGTCATGAGTTCCACAGGCCATGGCCCAGTTGCTGAGAATACCCTGCCTGAATATTCTGGAGGTCCAGAGGGTGCCTAGACAGGTCCTCTCGATGATCCCTTCCTGCCCCCTCTATTATTTCTAACATCCTCCAGCTCCACTCCCATCATTCTCCTCCACTCAGCTTCTTGTCACCTGTGGGACAGAGTAACAGCTCTGTGGATTGATGCTTCCTTTGTTACAATGAAAAAGACCCTGCAGGACCCCCTCACAAGTCAGGGTGCGGTAGTTATTCCTGTGACAGGCAGATGAGCACAAGAGCTAGGGTGCGGGAACAATGACTTTTCCCACTTTGTACTTGTGAGTTCCATCAGCACCAGCTCCTGCCTTCTAGGATTCAACACTCATGAGAAACAGCTTCCTGAGCCAGCCAATCCCAGTCCTGGAGACCAATCAGACCCAGTGCCTCCTAGTGGGAAAAGACTCAGTGTCCTATTTGCCACTACTCTGATCCAGCCCATCCTGCAGCTCGCAGACAAATCCTATTCTCTGTGTACCTGTGTATATGCTCTACTAGACTGTCCTCTCCGCTGCTCTTCCCATGTCTACTATCCCTGTTTCTCTCCCTTTCTGCCCAGAGTTCTATCTAGTAGCCATCAGTTCCAGTGGCTGTGGCTTTGTTGCTGAGAATACCCTGCCTGGATGTTCTGTAGGACCAGAGGATGCCCAGATAAGTCCTTTCTGATGGTGCTTTCCTACTCCCCACCCTTTATTTCTCCCTTCTTTCTCATCTACATTTCTTTTCCCTCTCTTTTTTCATCCCTTCTACCTCTTTTTTGTCACTCCCCAGGGCACCATAAATCAAGACATCATGATCTTCTCACCAACTATGGAGTCAAATTTTAGCCAGACCCTAGCAGCTGAGAAGACTCCTCACCTGGCCTCTGCCATGTCGCTGTTTGCTATCTTCCTGGTGGGCATGGGGGGGAACAGCCTGTATCTCTGAGTTCTGGACCTGAAGATGAGGAGGATAGTGTCCACCCTCAAGTTCCTCCATTTGGTCTCTTGCTACCTCCTCTTCACCCTGCTGATACTCTTTTTTGTACTCTGTCTCCTTCTGGGTTTCCCCAGGATCTTCAGCAGAGCCATATGAAACGCTTGAGCTCCTGCCTCGCCATAGTCACATTCACCTCCATCTTCCTTCTCACCCTCATCAGCCTGGAGTGCTATATCCTCACTCATCATCCCATCTTGTCCCAGTATCACTGCACTGTGCCCTTGGCTGGGAATCTGGTGATCTGTGTGTGGCTGATGTCCATCACTGTAAGCACTTCATAACTGGGTTTTTGGGACACCCATGTGGTGGATGGGGACAGAACTGTCTGCTTCAACAATCATGATGTCTCCAAAGACTGGAATGGAGACAAGACACGGGGTCTGGAGAGATGTATCAATCTGCCTGGTCTGGTTCCTGCCTGGCTTCCTGCTACCCTTCTACACTATCACAGGAGGCTATGGCTGGGTGTGGCTGAAGGTGAAGGAGAAGAAGCTGGTGTTGACTGGGAAGCCCTTCAAAGTCATGGTGGCTGCAGTGGTTTTCTTCCTCAGCTGGCTGCCCTATCGCCTTTACCAGAACTTGAAGCACTACAAGAAGGAGGTAAAGACAACTTTTGTTGATGTTGTTGGCAGCTGTGGGCCTGAGTCTAGTGAGTGACTTGGATAGCAATCTGAGAACACAAATGAGGAGGTTACCTGAAGGTGACTAGGCATAGAGGGAGTTGAAAACTTGGCCTCCTATTTATTCCTAGATCCCCACTTGCTCTAAAACCTATACCAGGTATCTCAATGATTATAATAAACCCTACAGAGTCCCTGGATTACAGATTCCTTGTTGTCCCCTAGAATCCCATGAGTTCTAAATCATCTAGGCTTTTCAAACTGTTAGAGCAGGTTTAGTGACACCAAAACATTTAGGGTATGTCCACACGTCTCTTTCATTTTGAAATAACACTGGTTATTTTGAAATAAAAGAGATTTTGTCCACACAACGTTTTCTTATTTCAAAATGATGAACTCCGTTGTTTCAGAATAAGAGCCATCGTTTTGAAACAGCTTAAACCTCGTTCCTTTCAAAATGCCTGTTATTTCTAAATAGGCATTTTGAAATAATGCCATTCGGACACATTATTTTGAAATAACCATCGTTTCGAAATAATGCGTCTGACCTTCCTCCCAGGGTGCACAGCACCCACAGGAAAGAGGAAGTTCCATCTCTCACCTGTGCCAGCCAGTGTGCTGACAGCCTTTATAAGGCATGGCAGCACGTGGCTCTGGTGGCCCTGAGGGCAGATGCTGTGCCCCTGTCTGGACCACAGAGGAGGTCCAGTGCTTCCTCACTATTTGGAACAGGGGGGACATCCTTACCCAGTTCCGGGCCATGCCCATACCAGGGAGACATGCAAGCTCCAGGGGGCAGGTAGCAGTGCTACCTGCCCTTTCTATGGGTGTGTTCACACAACAGTCTTATTTTGAAACAACAGAGGTTGTTTCGAAATAAGAAAGGCTATGTTCACACGACACACCGTTGTTTTGAAACAACTTAAACTCCAATGCCATCTGAACATGTTGTTTCGAAACAACGGTGACTTGTTTCAAAATAACTGCTGTCTGAACTTGCTATTTCGATTCCTGCTTTTTTCCTTAATTCGAATTAACAAACTGTTAATTCAAATTAACTTATTTTGAAATAAGGCATTATTTCGATACAACTTGTATTGAAACAACTTGTATCGAAATAACCCCCTGTGTGTGAACATAGCCTATGAGGAACTCCATGCCTTCCTGGGGGCTGAGCCCAGTGGCCTGCCAGCTCGGGCCATTAACACTGGGCACTGCCTGAGCGCAGCCTCAGCCACAGAGGGAGGGGACATGGACTCCGAGGCGTCCGTCGACGTTGGTCAGCCTCCTGGCGTAGCACCACCACCACCAGAGGCTGCACCAGGGACTCCAGAGCTCTTTCCTGTCCCGGAGAAGGGGACCACCAAGGACGAGCAGGGGCCTGGCGACATGCCGACCCCTGGGCAGTCTGACGCCGAGGCAAGGACATCACAGCAGACATCTGGAGCCCCTGTTGGTGAGGCTTCGTCTCCCATAGAAGCACGCAGGGCTGGGTCTGCCCAGGTCACGGGCAGCGAGGGGTACAGCACTGGGACAGGTAGGGCACAGCGCCGGGGGTGCAGAGGACCTCCCATGGACACGGGTACCTGAGAGACATGTGGCACCAGGGTCACAGGCTCCTGCGTGCCTGGGGTTGGTTAACAGGGGATGGGTGTAAAAGATGCAGCTGCATCCTGGGCAGGGTGGAGAACATGCAGGCCACACCACTGGCAAGTGGCTGTGGGAGACTCCCCAGCACAAGTCTTGGGTGAGTCCAGCTCACCATTGTGGGCACCACTAGGCCACATGTGCCTCCACAGCAATGTCCCACAGGACCCAGATCCAGATTCCTGCTGACAGTCGGGGCAGAGGTGTGTGCTGCAGACAGGCTGCACACAGACAAGGCCAGCAGGCAGCAGGGGCCAACCCTGTTTTGTGCTTCCCTCCAGCAGGTTGCCCAGCTGCCTGTTGTGCACCTGCATGGAGCCCACCAGGCACCCCCAGATGAGTGATGAGGAGGAGGAGGGGCCACTGGACGCACAGGGAAATCCTCAAGAGCCTGGGCAAGCTCATTCACCAAGTGGAGGCATCTACCCAGGCATGGTGGCGACAACAGTTCGGTCTCCAGGATGCTGCCCTCTGCCTGCTGCAACAGGTGGCGACCATGGATGACCGTGTGGTCACCGCAGTCGAGCGACAGGCCTCGGCCATGGACTGGCCTCGGACCTCAATGACTGCCTGACCACCGTGGTTGAGGACCTGGCCAGCAGTGTCTGGCACCTTGTGGAGCACATGGCCTCTCCAGTGGCTGCCAAAGGTCCTCCTCATGGCCTTTCCTGGAGGCAGCCCCGGACCCAGGGTGGCCATGGTCAGGGGTGTGGGACACCCCTCCCTGGACCCCCACACAGGCCCCACCTAAGAACTCCCCTCCCACCCAGACTCCCCAACCCCCTCCACAGTCTCCCCCCTCCGAGTTGCAAGCGTTCCCTCCAGACTCCCCCCACATTTCCACATCCCCTAACCCTCCTCAGCCCTTCCCTGCCCCAACCCCCATGTTATATTCAATAAACAGTTTGAGAAAAATATTAGTGCATGTCAGTGTTTTTATTGGGTGTGGTTCACAGTGCGGGTGGATGGGTGGAGGCCTGCTGTGGGAGAATGGGGCAAAGAGGGTGGTGTGGGGCAGGGCAGGTCTGGCCCTCAGAGTTCTCATGTGGGAAAACTGTTCATAAGTGTGTCACGAACTGTGACAGCCCTCTGTGATGCCTGCTCCTGTGAGGGCACAGGGGTGGGTTGCTTGTAGTGGCCGGCGAGGAGTTGTGCTTCAGCTTCCCAGGAGGCAGGAACAGTCTTGCCCCGCAGCTCGCAGAGATTATGCAGGGCCACGCATGTGCTGATGACCTCCAACGTTGTCTCCTCCCCAAGGTGGAGGCGGGTAAGGAGTCACCTCCAGCGTGCTTTCAGCTGGCCCAATGCCCGCTCAACCACCTGGCAGCAGCGGCTTACACGGCAGTTGAAAAGCTGCTGGTGGGGATCGAGGGGCCCTGTGTACGGCCGCATGAGCCATGGGCGGAGGGGATAGGCTGCGTCAGCAATAATGAGGATGGGCACCTCTACTCCCCCAACATTGATGTTATGGGGGGAGAAGGTGCCCGCCTCCATGGCCTGGCATCATGGGCCCTCCCTAGCCATCCCACATAACAGTTTTGAAAGATGCCTTGGTGGTCCACAAGGGCCTGCAGGATAACCGAGTAGTACCCCTTGTGATTCTGGTACTCAGCGGCTTGGTGCTCTGGGGATCTCACAGGGCTGTGTGTCGCATCCAGTATCCCCGCACAATTGGGAAATACAAGGGTAGCCATGCCGGCAATGGTTTCCTGCAGCTCCCCTTGAGTGACCAGTCATCGCAGCAGGATCCTGTTGATGGCCCTGGTGACCTGTAGCAGCACGTTCCCAGTCGTGGACCTCCCTATGCCAAAGAGGTGCACCACAGACCTGTACGACTCGGGAGTGGCCATCTTCCAAAGAATGATAGCCAGTCTTTTGTTGACAGGGATAGCTGGTCTCATGCTGGTGTTCCTTTGGTGCAGGAGTGGGGCGAGTTCTGCTACGAGGTGGTTGAAGCTGCCTCTGCTCATGCAGAAATTCCTCCACCACTGTTCGTCACCCCAGGTTCTGAGTACTACCCACTCCCACCAGTCTGTGCTGGTCTCCCAGGCCCAGACCTGATGAGGCACAGAAGGGGGCAAGGGAACTAGGTCTGCTCTATGGCCCAGAACAATGATAGCCTGGGCCACAGCCTGGGCACCATCGGGGTCTGCAAGCAGAGTGTCCCACAGGAGAAGGACACTCTGCAGGCAAGCAGAGGGTCTATTCACAGCACAGCGATGGCTAGGAAGCTGGGCAGTGTCCATGTCTGTGTCTCACAGTGTCCTGCTAGCCAGAATGGACAGGGAAGTGAAGTTGGGACTTGCTTTTATAGTATTGGCTGGCAACATGGCTGCCAACATGGCCCAGTGAGGGGGTCATGTTGCCACACCTCCCATGGTGCTGGTCTCCTAAAGTGAAATAGCAAGTCCTGTGTTTGGACATGCTATTTTGCCTGGAGCTTTCCCCTTAATTCGAATTAACAATTTCTTAATTCAAATTAACCTGTTTCAAAATAAGGACTTTATTTCGAAACAACTCATTTCAGAATAACTTATTTCAGAGTAACAAGCTATGTGTGGACATAGCCTTAGTGAATTAGTATCAAATTTCCAAATCAGTTCCTTCAATTAATAAAATGATGACATTTTCAATATGGAACATTTCAAATGTTCTTATTCAAAATGTCTTTGTCTTGAAATTCGCTTGATTTTTTTTTTTTTTTTTGGTATTTTTATTGAAAATGGATACAATGAAGTTCAGAAAAAAATATTTTGTTCAGCCTGAAGCATGGTCCCCACTACAATAAAAATTATTTAAAATAAAAATAAAAATTGAGAGATTCTCCAGATGAGTGTTGTTATCCCCATCCCAGTTTTTTAGAACAACCAGAGACCTAACAGGACTAACGTGCCAGATGTCGTCCCAGCTCACTCCTTTGTGACTGACAACATCAAGCTGAAGTCAGATCAAAAGTGTTAATAGGGATGAGATAGTGAGCATCTTCATTTTTAGATCAAAAGAGCAGTGACAGCGTGGGTGTTATTCAGCCTGTTTCCGGTGTGAATAGCTCACGTAGCAGAATCACTTTTGCAATGCAGCATCATGCTCAATATTTCCCAAAGTTTGGAGTCTATATTTTGTCACTCTTGCCGTGCACCACGAATGTCATATCCCTCTGCAAACGTTCCATTGTCTAATGCAGGCGGTGGGTGCTATATCACGGGTTCCTCTGCTCCAAATGACCCCAAATTTGCATCAGAAAACCTGCCCAAAGCTCTGCCGTAGAGGGCTGATCTTCTTGAGTTGCTGTACCGGGGGGGGGGGGGATATCAATGCAATCTGTGACTATTAACAGCTGCTCATATTCATGGGACGATAGCTTATGAACTTCCTGATCAACCAATTGTCCATCTTTTCAGCAGAGGCCCTGGTGCATCATGCCACTTTCCAAAACAATTTGAATCTCATGTCCAGTCCAGCTGGCTTATGCAGTAGCCTCAGGAGAGTTTATCACCCTGTCAGACTCAGAGGATTTATCCTGTTAAGGCAGAGGATCAGTTATGGTTTCCATTTGTCGTTTGCATTTTCTGGGCCCAAAAAATAGCCTGGGATGTTGCATTGAAGAAGACCCAGAGATAAAGGGAGTTAAGGAGCAGATGGAGGGCAATCAGATACACAGACCTTTTCCTGGGAAAATACTCCCTTTTCTCCTTGGCCAAGTGGCTCTCCAGGCTGGTTCTTTGTTTCCTCCAGCCCCACTGTGCTGAGGCACTGCCGTTGGGTCTGAAGCACCCTGCTGGAAGCTGCAGAAATGTGGTACTATCAGAGTTGGGCCATGGGACTCCCCTCTTCTTGTATTTGTGGACTTAACATCAGAGCTGTTGCTGCCCTGAAAAAGGGGTTGGGGTCCAGGCCGGTGCCCTGCCCCTGCTGCAGGCCCAGCCCCCTGGGCCTGATCTGGGAACCAGATTATGCTCCTCCTGCTGGCAGCCTGGCCTGGATCCAGTCCCTGCTGCTGCTGGGTCAGGGCTGGAGATGGGTGGGGCTGGAGCCTCAGGGGCCTGGCAGCAGCAATGCCCTGCCACATGGAAGAGTACGGTAAACAGGGCAGCCTGACCCAGAGGCTAATTGAAATTAATCAGTGGGACTCAATGCAGAGAGATGTAGCTATGTGAGACCTATGACAGAAGGTCAAATTTCTTCCCCATGTGTCCCTTCATTCAAATGAAATGTTCCTGTTTATCATGCTAAAAACCAACTCCCCTTCTGGAGATAGGGGTAGAACCCAGGAGTCCTGGCATCTAGCACTTCCTGAGTTAACTGTTAGACCTCTGGTTCCCAGCCTTTTCCTTTATGTGAACCACTATATCGTCATTGAAAGCTTTTGAGGACCATCACATGAGCAAGCCATTTTAAACATTTTTAACATAGCCTATGGCTTATGGGAGTCAAACCTGTATATAAAGGAGTATTAAAAGTGCAGCAATTTCTAATAATTTATTATGCTCACAAACATTTTGCACTCATCACTGTACCTTTAACTGAAGTGAATTTACTTGTGATTATTTTGCCCGCAGCACAGACCACCTGCAGTACACTTGTGGACCACAGGTTGGGAACCACTCCTTTAGACCAGGGATTTCTTTCCTCAGAACCCAGATCCCAACCCCTAAATTTGTGTGGCACTATCCACGCCCAGGGCCGTCCTTAGGGTAGGGCGAGATGGTCAGCTGCCCAGGGCCTGCACTTTGGGGGCCCTGCGGGACTGACTGGAGGAATGATTAGGCTCAGCAAGGCAGGATCGGGCCCAGCGCCACGTGGGATGTAGCGCCCGCAGGATTGGCCCCGCACAGCAGCCCAAAGGGAGGCGAGAAACAGCAGCATCCCCCTCCTGGCCATGTGTGCTGCTTTTGGCTCTGTGCTGGAGCAGCGGGGAGGTGGCGGGAGGCAGTGCAGGGCCCGTATTGCTACTTCCTACCGTGCTGCCTCCTACCTCCTCGCCACTGCTCGGGCACAGAGCCAAAAGCAGCTTGTGTAGTGGGGGGGCAGGCAACCGGCAGCGCTGAATTGGGCTGCCGCTTTTCGCCGGCTCGCCCAGTCCCAGGCATGGGATGGCCGGTGCAGGGATCTGCCCCTCCCCTGTGCCAGCTGCCCCCCCCCCCAGTGCTGGTGGGGGCTAGTGCAGGCCCTACAGAGGGCAATTGGCCCGTGGCCCTGCACCTTCCTAGGGATCGCCCCTCCCCAGAAACATCCGCTGCCTGAAAATTTGGTGGCGGCTATGGCCTTGGGTGAATGGGGTCCCCAAGCACAAGGCACAGAGCTCTTATTTCTGTGAAACAAGCAAGGAGTCCTAGGGCACTTAAAGAGTAACAAATGTATTTATCTTTTGTGGGACAAAATCCCACTTTGCCAGACACTTTGAAGATGCAGGAATTTACGGAATGAGAGGAAATAAATGCAAGGAAGTGTAAGTCTGTGGTTCCCAAGATTTTCTCTGCCATGGCACACCTTGCTACCTTTAATTAATTTGAGGCACACCACCATATAGTTTTCAAATGAGCTCATGAATATTCATCAGCCAATGAGCCAATCCAGAGCTCTTTGAATAGTTTTTTCAAAAAAAATTGTGGCACACTTGCTCAGATCTGACGGCACACCTGTGTGCCATTGCACACTGGTTGGGAAACACTGATATAAATTGGGATCGGGTCATACTGAAACAGCAAATCAAAACTCTTGGTAAGATTCAAACACTGGGAAACAGAGAAAGGTGAGGTCAAAGCACCTGTTGTATTTAGTCTTTAAATGGCACAGGACTCCTTGCTTGTTTTGCTGAACTAGACTAACATGGCTGCTCCCCTAGTTTCTGTGGTGTCCCAGAGGACAACCACCCCAACTGTTGTGGAAAGAAGCCACTCTGGGGGGGACTTTAAGTCAGGGAGGGGGCCCCCAGGCATGGTGTGGAAAGAAGCTACCCAGAGCAGCGCTTCTTCATGACAGGCCTGTGAACTGGGATTAGCAGTGGTGGGAAATTTAAAAGGATGCTGGCAGTCTTGGCATGCCAGGTCATGTTGGTGACCAGCGCCCTGTCAAATTTCCCACTGTTGCTACTGCTCAGGGAGGCCACAGCTGATGGAAATTTGAAAAGGCACCAGCTGTTGCTGTTAATACCCAGTGGCTGGTGCCCTTTTAAGTCTCCCACTACCGCTTCCTTCTCCCATTGGGAGTGGTAGCAGTGTTGGGAGATTAAAAGGACAATGTTTTACCTTGATGGCAACTGCTATAGCAGCAAGGGTGTCATGACCAAGTACCACTGCATCTGTAACCCAGTGCTGTGTTGTGAGCTGTGGTCTGATGACCACTGCTTCAGATCACCATGCCTTGGCTAGGAGTTGCATCATTTGGAACTAACAAGCAGTGATTATATCCGAGTCATGGTACTGCCCCCTTCACAAAAGGACTTTGCAAAATACCGGCCTTTCCTCTTCACTGTGGCACATCTTGGTAGATGAGCTTCAAGACAAGCGCCTAGTGTGCTGGAGCAGGGGATAGAGCAGGGCTCTTGAGTTCTATCCCACGGGCTGGGCAGGGAATGAGGCATAATGGTTGGAGCAGGGGGTTGGTGGCCAGGACACCTGAATTCTAGCCCACAGCTTGATGGGGGGCGGGTGAGGGCTAGTTTTACAGCAGTGGTTGTTTCTTAGCAGGTTTCTCTCTTAAAAAACAACAAGGAGTTGTGTGGCACTTTAAGACTAACAGATTTATTTTTTGCATGAGCTTTCGTGGGAGAAGATCCCGCTTCCTCAGATGCTTCGAAGATGGGTGAACTTACAGAAAGGAATGAAACTAAATGCAAGGGGGTGTAAAACATAGGATCAGGTCATAAAGTAACAGCAAATCAGAGCAGTTTACAGGCTTAAAGAATGGGAAGCCTGAAGTCAAATTACCCTTTGTAATGGGAAAAGAACCCATAGTCTCGATTCAGTCCTGCTTTCACAGAATTTAGCTTGCATATTAATTCGAGTTCAGCTGTTTCTCTTAGGAGTCTTGATGTCCCAGGTACATCTCTAACGACAGTCGTTAACAAATCCATCATCGAGTGATTAGGAAGATGGAAGTGCTCAGCAACTGGTTTCTTTGTTTTGTGATTTCTGATATCAGCTCTGTGCTCATTCAGTCTCTTATGGAGCGATCGTCCTGTTTGTCCAATGTATAAGGTGTTGGGGCATTTCTTGCACATGATGGCATAGACCACATTAGTAGATGAGCAGGTAAATGAGCCTTTGATGGAGTAGCAGGCTTGATTAGGACCTATGATGGTGTCTGTTGTGTAGATATGTGGGCAGTCTTGGCAGCGTGTTTTTTTGCAAGGGTGTGTGCCTGCTTCAATGTTCTTGTTGTTAGATCTGTAGTTGCTGGTGAGTATCTGTTTAAGATTAGGGGGCTGCCTATAAGCAAGGAGTGGTCTGTCTCTCTTAAGACAGTGTCCGAATTATCATTTCCACTTCTGGTTTGCAGCTTCTTGACCTCATAGATAGGGTGGGGTGGGGCATGTAGAAGACGGAAGGCGAAGAGGAGTGAACTAAGCACACAAGCATAGATAGGGTGGGGTGGGGCATGTAGAAGACGGAAGGTGAAGAGGAGTGAACTAAGCACACAAGCAGAGCTCTAGGGGATGGACAGACATATGGAGGATTGCAGAGCAAACACACACCATCTCAGTCTCTCTTTCTGTGCTGGATCCATTTCCACTTCCTGCTGCCCAGGTGAGTTGAAAGAATGGGCAGAAGCAAATGGGGAAACAGTGGGTCTGAAGAGAAATTTCCTTGTTAAACCCACTTAGAAGCTACAGAAATTTGCTATTGTGAGGGCAAATCAGTGAGACTCCCTGTGACTGGGTATCAGTGGAATTAATCTGTGAGACTCCCTGTCCCTTGATATCAATGGGGTTAACCTGTGAGACTCACTGCCCCTGGATGTCAGAGGGGTTAACCTGTAGGAATCCCAGTCTGAGTACCAGTGGAGTTACCATGGGGCACTCAATAGACTGAGGTATTAGATGAAGTCTGAGACATTTGAATTTGTCTTCCTTGATCCATGGGAGTCAGATAAGGCCCTTTACAAAGCTCTAAGGTGCAGGATGCCACCTTCCTCCCATAGCACTGGGAGTTCTGATCTATATAGCTACCGACCCTGCTCAGGCACACCCTACTGCCAGAGTCAAGGAGGGAAGCCAGGAGTCCTGGCTGCTAGCCACCTGTCTCTATTCATTAGGGCATGCTGCAGTGCACAGAAAGCTCCATGCTAAGAAGGCCATGGATGGGGGCCGGAGTGGAGTCCCAGACAGAGATAATAGCCCAGTGGTCCCTGATTCAGGGCTGGTAGCATGGTTGTGGGGCTGTGAAGCAGCTCAGTCTATTGAGGTTTCCTGTGTTACATTGAGAAGGACCTTGCATGTTCTTACTAGTCAGGTGCAGCAGCAATTCTTGCGACAGAAAGATGAACAAAAGGGACAGAGTGGGGGTGGGACAGATTATTTCCATTGTAGCAGTGGGCTCCACTGGCACCAGGTGCTGCCTGTTCGGATTCAATAGCATGGATTCCCAGCTCCCTGAGCCAGCCAATCCCTGCCCTGGAGACAGATCAGAAGCCATGCCTCCTAGGGGGGAAAGAGGCCATGTGCTATTCCCCACTACTCTGAGCCAGCCTGTCCCATAGATCACATACACATCCTAGTCTCAGCATAGCTGTGTACTCCCTTTCCCAAAATATCCCCTTCCCTACTCTTCCCATGTCTACTATCCCTCTTTCTCTCCCTACTGTCCCAAGCTCTATGCAACAGCCATGAGTTCCACTGGCTGTGGCACTGTTGCTGAGAATAACTTACCTGGATGATCAGAGGGTGCCCAAGGAGGTCTTCTCCGATGGTACCTTTCTAGCTCTCTCCATTATTTCCTCCTTCTTAAACTTCTACACGCTCTTCTTCCCCTCATCTGTCATCTCTTCTGTCACTTGTTTCATCTTTCCCCAGGGCACCAGGGGCCAAGACTTCAAGCCTTTCTCACCAACAATGGAAGCAAATTTCAGCCAGACACCAGCAACTGTGAAGACTTCTTATCTGGTCTCTACCTTGATGTTTGCCACCTTCCTGGTGGGTTTGGTAGGGAATGGGCTGTACCTGTGGGTGCTGGGGCTGAAGATGAGGAGGACGGTGACCACCCTCTGGTTCCTCCACCTGGTCTCCTGCTACTTCTTCTTCACCCTGATGATCCCCTTCTTTGCTGTGTACGTCCTCCTGGGTTTCGACTGGATTTTTGGAATGGCCATGTGCAAAATCCTGAACTCCTGCTTCTCAGTGTGCATCTTCACCTCTGTCTTCCTTGTCACTCTCATCAGTTTGGACCGCTACATCCTCATTCAACATCCCATCTGGTCCCGGCATCACCGCACCTTGCCCCGGGCTCGCAATCTGGTTATGGGCGTGTGGCTGCTCTCCTTCGTCCTCAGCGCTCCCTACCTAGCTTTACGGGAGACCCGTGTGTTGGATGGGGGCAGAATCACCTGCATCAACAATTACAATGTCTCCAGAGTCTGGAATGGAACTGACACACAAGGCCTGGGTAGATGTATCCACCTGGCCATGTTCATGGTTCGGTTCCTGCTGGGCTTCCTGCTGCCGCTTTGCACCATTGTAGGATGCTACTGTCTGGTGGGGCTGAAGATGAAGGAGAAGAAGCTGGAGTGGACTAGGAAGCCCTTCAAAGTCATGGTGGTCACAGTGGTGTCCTTCTTCCTCAGCTGGCTGCCCTACCACCTTTACCATGGCTTAAAGCTCTACACAAAGGAGCTGCCAGAGTCAGTGTCAATGGCCATTTTGGTTATTTATACTTTCATGTCCTGCTTCAATGCCTGCTTCACCCCCATACTCTACCTCTTTGTGGGAGAGAAGTTTGGGCAGGTCTTCAGGATGTCTCTTCTCACTCTAGTCAAGGCAGCTTTTGTTGATGAACTTAGCAGTAGTGGCCCCAAGTCTAGTGGGTGACAAAGAGCAGAAGTTGAAAACAGAACAGAGATGACCTGAAAGTACCCAGGATTAGGGAGAACTGGAAACTTGGCCTCCTGTTTGTTTCTAGATCTCCAATGTTTCTGAAATCAAATGGGTTCCAAGTATTTGAATGTTTATAGATCCCACAGGATCCCTGGATTTTGGACTCCTTGCTGTCTCTAGAATCCCATATATTCTGGATCTATGAATTTTTCTCAAATTCAAGGGATCATTAACTACCAAATTGCTAGCCAGTTGTAGAGTTGTGTTTGTTTTGGGTCTCTGAACAGGTTCTGATCTAACTGAGTCTCTTGAATTGTGTATCACTAGCTGGCTCTGGAATCTAATATATTTTAAGTCTCTCAGTGTATCCCAATTTAGAAATTGTGGGTTCTAGAATCCTGCCTGTTTCTAGGACACTACTGGATTCTAGAGGACTTTCAAACTACATGGGATCCTTCAGGCTCCATATGATTGCTAGAAGTCTTATGGGAGTTCTGGATTTCAAAAGGTTTTAAATCTATTAAATTCAGTGTATTGTAGAAGAATTGGTATTAAAAAAAGCCACATCTAGCTCTTCTCTAGAGGTTTCATCAGTAAATCTAAAAGAACTTTATCTAAGAGGTCACTAGCAGTCTTCCAATTTTTACAAATGGGGAAACTGAGACATCAAGTGGGAAAATTGACTTGTCACTTGTCTTGACCAAGGTCACGCAACAAACCAGTAACAGACCTGGGAACAAACCTGGATTCCCCACATTCCAGCCCATGTCTCTCTCCATTGCATCTCCTTAGACTGTGAGCTCTTCAGCTTTTCAATGTGTTTATACAGTGCCCAGCACAGACAGGTCTATAGTGCTACTGAAATAGAAAAATAATAAATGTCATTCCCAGGTGTTCTTTGTACTCCATGGAGTCCATAGGTTTGTCTGGTTCCCCTGACATTATTTATGGAAAAACAAAACAAAACAAAAAAACAAGGAGTCGTGTGGCACTTTAAGACTAACAGATTTATTTTTCACATGAGCTTTCGTGGGAGAAAATCCCACTTCATCAGATGCTTCGAAGATGGGTGAACTTACAGAATGCTGGACTAGACTGACACGGCTATCCCTTTGGAAATTGACATTATTTATGAACACACCATGACCCAGCTGCTGGGATATTGAAGTGCAAGTGCTCCAGTTTAGTTTAAGAGTGGCTGGTAAGGAAAACAGGCTGGCAGAATGAAGAGTAAAGTGAGAGAACCTGAATTCCTTGGAACGCTCCAGGGGTTAGAAGTGGTAATGTCCAAGCTACAATAAAGAGTTAAAAATATCCTCCCTGGTGGATTATCCATCACTGGCAATTTTAAATGCAGGATTGGTTGGTGTTTCTGAAATCTTGCAGCCTAATGCAACCAGGGACTAATAAAGGGACATCCAGCAGGAGGTCAGAGTAAGAGACCATCATGCTTCTGGCCTTGAAATCTCCAGGCAAGTGTTTTCAGGGTGCTGTACCACTTGTCCCCTAGAACCCACTAGGGGGGCTGAGGAAATCAGGCCACCAGCAAGGGTGAGCATGATACAGAAGTTTTCAAAATCTCCTTCCACTCCTATTGTTCCAAATGGTTTGACTCAATCACCAACATTCAGAGATTTTCTGTATAAAACATTTTATTTTTCCTATTTTGAACAGCTTTGTCTTGAAATTTGCCTCACTTTTATTCAAAATGAGTGAAACCCAAGCACAGGAAAAAAATATTTTTTCAGCCAGTAACACTGGTTCTCCCTGTCCCTGCTCACCCAACTTTGATTTGGTAAAATTTCAGCAATCATTTTGGGTCATCTCCAGGTGAGCATCCTACTCCCAGCCCCTAATTGTTTGGAACAACCAAAGACCTGAAGAATGGGTTAGTGGCACATGACTTACATGCCTGTTGTGGTCCCAATTCACTCCTTTATAGCTGAAGACATCAAGCCAAAGTCAGACCACAGGGGTTAATAGGGACAAGAGTAGAAACAAAAAAGGAGTCCTGTGGCACTTAAAGACTAACAAATTTATTTATTGCATGAGCTTTCATGGGACAAAATTCCACTTCATCAGACACTTTGAAGATGCTTTGACTAACACGGCTACCCCTTTGGATCTTGGCAAGAATAGAAGCATCTCTGTTTTAAGATTAAAAGAGCAGTAGCTGTGCCCCAAAGACTGCATGGGTCAGCTCAGTATGTTACTTGCCCTCAGTTTCCGGTGGACGCCGTACCTTGCAGATGTGTGAACTGCTATCAAGTCCAGGTGTGAAAAGCTTTGCACTAGAAATACCTTTTGCAGTGAAGCGACCATGGTTGACATCTCCTGGTGTTTGGAGTCTGCTTTTACCCCCTTGCTATGCGCCATGAACATTACAACCTGCTGAAAATGTTCATTTGCCTCATGCATAGTAGAGGGGTGGGTTATATCACAGACTCCTGGATCATGGAACCCCAAATTTGCACCACAAAACCCATCCCAACTTCTGTTGCGGAACTGATTTTCAAGGGAGCTGCTGTATGCATGGGATCATTAGTATACTTTGCAACTATTAACAACTGCTCATATTTAGGGGGACACATCTCCTGAACTTCCCAGTCAAACGATTGCCCATTTCTCCAGCAAAGGCACTGAGGCATCATGCCTCTTTCCAAGCTGATCAGAGTTTCACGTCTGGTTCTCAAAGGAGTTGGGAAAAAATAAGTGCAGCTCCTTGTGGCTTTGACTGAGGACCCCAGGGATCACAAGATCCCAAACTTGGCCCATTCACTCCACACCTGGTATTGCTGAGACATGTCCAATTTCAAGCCAAGCTGCACAGGGACGTGGATTTAAAAGCACTGTGATGCAACACTTCTGAAAGCAATGGATTGTCTGCAGGAGTGCACCTAGGAAATCTGGGGACTTGGGCTTCTAGGCCTTAGGCAGTTCTCAGCTCAGTGGCTACAGAACCTGGTTGCAAGCCACCCCATGAATTTGACAGCCCTTTGCTTTCTATGTGATCACATCCAAACACAGGGGATCAGACAGGCTGCACACAAGCCAGCTGCCATGTCTGTGTCTCTTGGGTCTGTGCCTCTTTAGAGAACCGTGTTGAAGCTCCAGAGCCTTTGGAAATGTGACTCCCTCTGAGGGCCAGCGAGTGACATTGAGATTTGCCTTTGGGTGCAATGAACCAACATTTCTGAGCATACCTGGAGCTCCAGGCCCAAAGGCCCCAGCTGGGCCGTGCTGTTGCCACAGCCTAGTTTATCGCCTGGCTAGGCTCTGATTTTTATCCTGCTAAGTCAGATAGTGAGTTATGGCTTCCATTTCAGGTTTGCATTGTCTGGGGCCAACAGAGCAGCCCAGGAAGAAAACTGCACAGACCACTCAAAAATAAAGGGAGTGAATGAGCAGATGGGAGGAGCGTGGAGAGTAGTCAGACACACAGACAATTTCCTTGGCAAATACTCACTTTTCTCTGCAGGTGAGTGTTTCTCCAAGTGGGCTCCATGTTTCCTTCAACCAAACTAAACAGAGTAGTCAAGACAATGGGCAGAGGCTCAGCCAATAAATCTAAAGTGTTGGGAGCATGGACGCTGGCAGGCCACGCCTGTGTTCGCAGCATGACCCCAGAATTCTGTGTACTAAGGAAAAGTACAAGCATGTTAACCCTACGCCCCTGGCTTGTGGGAGAAGGGATCTGGAGAAGCTCACACTCCCCTTTCAGAGGAAGTAAACAAGTATATTCATCATTATAATGATTGCTAGAGACATGCTAAAGATATGCTAAACTGTATAAATAAAGGACACCGGGATTTTCCCGGGACGCTTCTTAGCCGTGATCCACGACTCTGCCTGGTTTCTTCCCGCATCTGGTGACCCCGACGTGATCCAGCCCTCCACCTCATCAGCTGGCAAAGCCTTGGTGCACCACAGCGTTTTCGCTCTCTCGTGAGTATGGGGGGGGATTTATCCATGCAGCAAAAGGCTCATGCGAAAGAGCTTTTAAAACTTCTCAAGCAAACCGGGAGTGTGACTGCCTCTCAAAAACAGCTGGAGGATTTCCTCCGTATAATTGAATATAAATGTCCATGGTACCCTGATAAGGGCTCCTTGAGCGTCTCCGATTGGCAAAGCATAGGGGAGCGGTTATTCCGTGAGCCCCAGGCTGAAATTCAGCATATTCTCCTTTGGCAGCACTGTGCAGATGCAATAGGGCGATTACGGGCAGAAGCGTCCCCCGTTGCATCTCCCTTACTCGCGGGACCGGCTCCTCCGGATTATCCCTGCGAGTTGCCCCCACCCCCACCAGTTGATCAAGCCCCGAGCGCGCCCTCTGCTCCTCAGGCTCTCGCCCCCCCCGAGCCATCTCCGACTCCGGTGCATTCAGGGGCTGTCCGTGCCGCTCGTCAGCAGGCACAGCGTGAGGGACAACATCCCCTTCTGGAGCAATGGGACGGGGAACTCCCGTCTTTGTACCCTCTTACATATACCCAGGGTGAAGGGGCAGAGCCGCAAGTGACCCACACTGGACTTAATTATTCTGTTTTGAGGGAGTTGAATAAAGGCATACGGGAATCTGGTCTCCACTCCACTTATGTTAGTGGATTAATAGAAGCACTGGCTAAGGGTTATACTATGATCCCCCAAGATTGGAAAGATCTTTTCCGAATGATCTTGTCCCCTGCTCAATATGTGGTTTGGGATAATGAGTTTCGGCTTGCTGCAGTAGCGTGCCAGCACACGGGGGCTCTCCCCGATCAAATTTACGGTGCAGGACAGTTTGCCACCATCCAGCAGCAAATGGAGCTTGGTATGGAACATTTTCACCGTACTGCGCTCTGCATGCAGCGCGCCTTTCGCAGGGTTCCTGCTTCAGGCAAGCCCCTCTTATCCTTTACCAGTGTTAGACAACAGGCGTCAGAACCATTCCATCAGTTTGTAGATAGGTTAAAGGAGGCCATACACCATCCCCAGGTCGCAGCGCTCCTCCAACAAATACAGGTCCGCAAGCCGACACGTACGTATTACATTAATGGTAAAGCGTTGGATGGGCTCCTAGACACCGGAGCTGACGTCTCTGTTATTGCTCAACAACATTGGGACCCCGCTTGGCCTTCTGAAATTGCTCCCTCCGTATGGGGGGTGGGTGGCGCTCAAGCTTCCCACCGCAGCACTAATTGGCTCTCGGTGTGGGATAACGAGGAGGCTAAAGAAGTTGCACAAATCCTTGCCCTTGCATTTTGCCCATCACAATTAATTTGTGGGGCCGAGACATTTTGTCACAGGATTGGAGCCACTCTTGTCACGCCATGAACCCCCCAGTTGCCCTGGCACTACAATGGAAGCCACACGCTCCCATTTGGGTTGAGCAGTGGCCCCTCCCCTTGGAGAAATTGGAAGCGCTGACGCATTTAGTACAGGATCAGCTGTCAGCACAACACATTGAACCCTCCACTAGCCCTTATAATACCCCGGTCTTTGTCATTCGTAAAAAATCAGGTAAATGGCGGTTGCTCCATGACCTTCGTGAAATAAATAAAATTATCGAGCCTATGGGCCCGTTAC
The DNA here is from genome assembly GCA_007922195.1 of Podocnemis expansa. Classification (NCBI taxonomy): domain Eukaryota; kingdom Metazoa; phylum Chordata; order Testudines; family Podocnemididae; genus Podocnemis; species Podocnemis expansa. The sequence continues at coordinate 901,281 of ML682132.1, forward strand.
AATGTGGCACCCCAAATCCAAATTTGATCCCTCATGACTACCAGTTAGCTATCATAGACTTAAAGGACTGTTTCTTTTCTATCCCCCTTAATGAACAGGATAAAAAATACTTTGCCTTTACCGTCCCGGTCCTTAACAATTCCCAACCCACCAAAAGATACCAATGGACAGTATTGCCCCAAGGCATGTTGAACAGTCCCACCCTCTGCCAACATTTTGTTGCCCGGGCGTTACAACCCTTTTGTGATAAATATCCCCGACTTTTGATCTATCACTATATGGATGACATCTTGGTCGCCGGCCCTACCTTACCGGCCTCCTGGCGCCATGATCTCCAATCCAGCTTGCACCTATTCGGCCTCCAAATAGCCCCCGAAAAGATTCAGACTATGGAACCCTTTTTGTATTTGGGCCATAAGCTCTTTGCTGCGTATTCAGTTCCAGTTATCCCTGCCATTCGCCTTCCCTCGCCTGTTACTTATGTTGTGTTACAGCAAGTCCTGGGGGCCATCAATTGGTTACGCCCTTATTACCGGCTTACTACAGAAACTCTCCGACCCTTGTTCCTAGCCCTTAAGAATGGCAAGCACCCCTCTGATCCCATCTCTTTACAGCCCTCGCAACTTGCCGTTCTTGATCATGTTAATTCCATCATAGCCCAGCGGTGGGTGGATCGGGCCGCCGCAAATCTCCCTCCTAAGCTTATCTGTCTTCACAACACACTTCAACCGTGTGCAGTCCTGGCCCAGGAGCCTGCTTCTGCCCCCCTTCGTATTCTTGAGTGGCTTTATCTTCCCCACGCCCCTCCTAATACCCTGACGCCGCTGGATAGTATGATTGCTCAATTGATTACTAAGGGCCGAATGCGTTCTTTGGCTCTGATGGGTCTTGACCCTACTGAGATTGTTCTTCCCCTCCCGTTAAAACGCCGTGCCATGACAATTGCATTTTCGGAGTCCCTGCAACTTGCCTTAGCTGGGTATGTGGGGCGTCTTTCTTATCATATTTCCAAAGATCCGCGCCTGCACATTGTGCAGCACATCCCTGTTCAGCTCGAGCGTTTACTTGTTCTTACCCCCATTCCCGACGCGCTTACTGTTTTTACCAACGGCAGCCCCACCCGCGGTGTTATCGCTTGGTTCGCCGCTGGCCAGTGGTCTTCACATTTTACCCCTCCTCAAACCTCGCCTCAGCGCTCCGAGTTAGCTGCAGTCTGTCTTGCCTTTTCTCATTTTTCTGCTCAGCCTATTAATGTTATCACTGATAGCCTATATGTCGCTAATATTGCCTCTTGTATAGTTGGCAGCTATGTTTCCCCAGCTACTGATCCAGCGCTTCTACGTCTTTTCCTTGCGCTTCAATCCCTCATCCGCTCTCGTTCCCACCGTTTTTTTATTGCCCACATCCGTAGTCACCAACCACTTCCTGGCTTTCTTTCGCAGGGCAATGCCCATGCGGATGCGCAATTGCGCGCCTTTTGGCCCTGCTCTGCTATTGATAGCCATGAACTCCACCATCAGAATGCCAAGGCCCTTGCTCATCAGTTTTCTATCCCCCTTTCTGATGCTCGTGCTATTATTCAGCAATGCCCTCAATGCTCTCTTCATGCCCCCTTCCCTCCTGTCGGCGTTAACCCCCGGGGCCTGGGCTCGAACCAATTGTGGCAAATGGATGTCACGCAGTTTCCCCCTTTCTCCCCTTGGCGCTACCTCCACATTTCCGTGGATACCTATTCCGGTTACTTGTGGGTTACTCCGCACAAGGGTGAAAAGACTAAACACGTTATTAATCACCTCCTCCGTTCCTTTTCGGTCATGGGTGTTCCCCAGCGTCTCAAAACAGACAATGGTCCTGCATATTGCTCCACTGCCTTTGCGGACTTCTGTGCTCGCTGGGGCGTCACTCATACTTTTGGCATCCCCTATAATTCTCGCGGTCAGGCTATTGTTGAACGCACTAATCGCACCCTTAAAACTGCCCTTGACCGCCAAAAGCAAAAAGGGGGAGTACCGGTCAGCCTTCCCGAAAAAGAAGAATGGCTTGCTAGTGTTCTGTTCACGCTTAACCACTTAAATCTCCTTCCCCATGATTCTCGAATGCTTTCTCGTATGCAGAAACATTTTCAACAAACAGAGGTCCCTCCTGCCCCAAGGGTAATCTACCGTCAACTGCCCGGAGAAACGTGGAGCAAACCTGTGCCCCTCATTACCTGGGGGTGAGGATACGCAGCGGTTGCAACTGACGGCGGGCCAGTGTGGGTTCCAGCGAGATACGTTAAGCCGTGGGTGGCAGATGGCATGGCACCAAGGTCTCAAAAACCCCATTCCGAACTTCAATCTGCACCTGACGCCCGACCCGACCACCCCTATGACCACCCAGCGTAAGCGCGGGCAGCACAACCCTCCGGTTACTTGGGGACAGGTCAAAAATCTCACTAGACAGGCTGAGGGGACACTGGATAGCAGTGACCTCGAGAAAACAGCTGAAAATTATGTTATCGCAATTATTGCCTGTTTGCATGCTAATTCCTGTATGATATTGTGCCTGTTTACCCTATTATCGTGTCCTTCAAGCTGCGCTAACCCCCTTCCAACTGCAACGCCCAATATGTGGGAGGCGTTCGCTTCCATTCTTAATCAATCTGGTTTTTGTTTAACCCAGCAAGTGGCAGTGGGACAGCTATTGGGTACCTGTCTCGTCCCTGTCTGCCACGATGCCTCGGAGATTGAAAATAGTACCTGGTTTTACCAAAGTCTGGAATCTAACACCAGTATCCGGAATTTGGGGTATTCGGCTTATCATAATTGGGGAGTCCAAACCCCGCGGCCACCCTCCGGTGCTATTGTTCTCAACACACCATATATTGCTAGCCATAATGTTTCCTGTGCCCACATGGTAAACTGCACCGAGAAGTGTTATCTGCCCCAGACTCATTCACTTAATTGCTCCTTTTATCAGAATATATCTTATATGCATGAACATGTTATATTGCCTCCGGGGTGGTTCTGGACATGTACAGGGCTCACCTTTAATTATATTCCAGCCAACATTACTCATGGCACCACTTGTTGCTTAAGCAGGCTTTCCCTTGTTATGCCCTCGCGAGCCCACCTGTCTCGTAGTAAGCGGGCCGCTGTCCCCTTAGACTCCTCCTGTAATAGTCATACCTCCTTGCTCTCGAAAGCCGAAACCCTTGCATTAGCCTTTTCTTTGGTAGGGGTGCCTGGTCTCGCTGCTCGTGATAGTATGAATATCGATGCCTTAGCTTGTGCGGTGGCAAAAGCCTTAAATGCTACGTCCACGGCTATCGCCCTCCTAAATACCGAGCAAGCGGAGATCCGGCACGGCCTTTTACAAAATCGTGCGGCCATTGATTATCTTCTTCTAGTGCACCACTATGGATGTGAAAAAGTGAAGGATATGTGTTGCTTTAACATTTCTGACCACTCTCACGCTGTTGATAATCAATTGCTGATTATCAAAAATCTCACCTCGCAAATTCGAATTGATTCGGACCCCTTTTCGGGGTGGTGGAATTGGCTCTCCTCCCTCCTCCCCGGCTGGGGCTGGCTTCACCGCCTTATTACTTATGGTGGCTTAGCCTTGCTTTGTTTTCTTTTCCTCTGTTGCGGCATTCAATGTATCCCCTCCCTCGTTGCTATGTGCTTTCATGGCTGCCCCTGGTCCTCCAGGGAGGCGACCAAACCCCCTCTTGCCAAATTCTAAAAGACAGGGGGAGATGTTGGGAGCATGGACGCTGGCAGGCCACGCCTGTGTTCGCAGCATGACCCCAGAATTCTGTGTACTAAGGAAAAGTACAAGCATGTTAACCCTACGCCCCTGGCTTGTGGGAGAAGGGATCTGGAGAAGCTCACACTCCCCTTTCAGAGGAAGTAAACAAGTATATTCATCATTATAATGATTGCTAGAGACATGCTAAAGATATGCTAAACTGTATAAATAAAGGACACCGGGATTTTCCCGGGATGCTTCTTAGCCGTGATCCATGACTCTGCCTGGTTTCTTCCCGCACTAAAGGGCCCTGCTGGAAGCTGCAGAATGTGCTAGTGTCAGGGTTGAGCCATGGGACTCCCTGCCCCTGGTATTTGTGGAGTTAACTTGTAGGACTCTGCACCATAGGAGACAGTAAGGTTAATCAAGAGGGTACCCAGTGTCATGCTGTACGGCTCTAGGGGACTGTTTATGATTATTTTCCATATTAATATTTCATATTTGCAATAATCCATACTGTATATCCCTTGTTTGGTATCAATAGAAAGGCTATAATCTGCTAGGAATGATTTTATGATTTATATGAAGGTATCATATTTGGATTAGAAATTAGGAATCTTATTTGTTTTATGTGTGTTCCAAGTTATTTGAGCTGAGGCAATCCCAGACTGGGTGTCTGCAAACTATTGTCATTTTAATGGCCCACCAGGAGGGGTTCCAGCTGGAATGGTCCTAAGAAGAAACCTGATTGACCAGTTACCCAGACTGACCATGTGGCCCAACTCCACTTTGATTTGGCAAGGACTCTGAGAGAAAAGGCAGGGGACCCATCTCCATTTCGTCTTTAGTCTTCAGTCTGTCTGCAACCAACACCCGCCTCTGGAACTATTCTCCTGGGACTGAACAAAGGACTGAGACCCACCCAGCTGCTGCTGCTGCTAGGTGCATATGAGAGTAGTGGGACTAATCTGCAAACTACAAGATCTTCAAGGATTTGTTTTCTATGGACTCTAAATCATTTGTATGTATGTGATTCACTTTGACCCTTCAACGACTCTCATGTTTTGTTTGTTTTCTTTTTATATTAAACCTGTAGTTGTAGTTACTAAAGAATCGGCTGGCAACGTGGTATTTTGGGTAAGATCCAAGCCTATATTGTTCTGGGTGATGTGGCTGGCCCTTTGGGGTCAGGAGAACCTATTTCTTTGAGAGACCCAGTGGCTAGAGGGGACCATAGGATCTGATGTGCAGTAAGGGGGCTGTTTCTGTTTTGTTATGCTTGGTGATGACCAGAGTGGGGAATTAGAAGCATGTTTGTTACTGAGTGCGTGACTGGTTTAAGTACCACCCCTCAGTGGTTTGGGGGTTTGGCCCCTGGTTTTGCAGCTTGCCGTGATTTTGGCACATTCAGAAGGTTATCCCAGGAGGCCCGGGTCACACCCAGACCTGGAGTATTAGCCTTTGGAATCACTGCAGAGGGATGTAGTTTTTGAGGTTGTGCAGGCAAACTCTGAAGGCCTTAAACTAGTCTGACAACAGAATGTCTGTGAGAGATGCGAGAGAAAATGGAGGCTCTGAGAAACAAAGGCTGGTTGTTAGTGTAGCTAACAACTGATGGTTGTGAATCTGTGGCAATGTAGAATTAGAAATGGAATGTCTTGGGAAGTAAGCTGACTCCGCTTTTACCTTGACCTAACTGACTCTGTAAACCTTCCACTAACCAATTAATGAGCAGATGTATCATATGTTAATTATCTGATAATCTATAAATACTGTTGAAATCTGCCTATGAACAGAGTTTAATTAATTTTGGGGGGCCACTCTGTTAGATCCCTTTTGGTTAATTGTCTCTCTAGCAGCTGCTGAATAAAGAGATGCTTTGCTTGACCCTGATAAAACACTGTCAGTTGTTTCTTCCACAAGATCTATGATAGAGGGTCCATTTCTTCACCATGTTTCCACTCAGTGAAATGAGAAATTCAATTTTTATTATGCTCAAACTGCCTCCCCTTTTGGAGATGGGTTTAAAACCCAAGAGGCTTGACTTCTAGTACCCACTGCTCTAACTTCTAGACCCTTCCACTCCTTGTCTGAGAGTTGCCTCATTTGTGACTCAGCCTTTGCTATAAGCTAACAGGGCGGTGATTATACCCAGTCACAAAAGGACTTGTGCAAAATAGAGGCTGTTGCTCTTCACAGGAGCACATTTTAATAGATGAGCTCCAGGCCAAATGTCTAGTATGGTAGAGTGAGGCAGGGGCAGGCCTCCCTGGTTCTATCCCCAGGCCTGGATGGAGAATGAAGTGTAGTGGTTAGAGCAGGGTGGTGGTGGTCAGGATATCTGGATTCAAACCCCAGTTTTAAGAGAGGAGTGGGGGTAAATTTTTCAGCAGTGGCTGTTTCTTAGCTGGTTTCTCTCCTAAGACAGTGTCTGAATGATCATTTCCATTTATGGTTTGCATCTTCTCAATCTAATAGAATAAGGTGGGATGGAGCATGCAGAAAAAGGACAAGTGCAAAATCCTGCACTTAGGATGGAAAAATCCCATGTAGTACTACAGGCTGGGGACTGACCAGCTAAGTAGCAGCTCTGTAGAAAAGCAGCTGGGAGCTATGGTGGACAGGATACTGAGTATGAGTCAACAGTGTATCCCTGTTGCCAAAAAAAGGCCAATGGCATATTGGGCTGTATCTGCATGTCAGAACACTGAGGGATGTGATTATTCCTCTCTGTTCAACACTAGTGAGGCCACATCTGGAATATTGTGTCCAGTTTTCGACTCCCCGCTACAGAAAGGATATGGACAGGAGAGCAAGAAAAATGGTTAGGGGGCTGGAGCACATGACTTATGAGGAGAGACTGAAGGAACTAGGCTTATGTAGTTTGCAGAAGAGAAGACTGAGGGAGGATTTAATAGCAACTTTTAACTACATGAAGGGGTGCTCCAAAGAGGAGGGAGCTAGGCTATTCTCAGTGGTGAGAGAGGACAGAACAAAGAGCAATGATTTCAAGCCGCATCTGCGTAGGTCTAGGTTGGCTATTAGGACAAGCTTTCTGACTAGAAGGTTGGTGAAGCAATGGAATGGGTTACCTAGGGAGGCGGTGGAATTTCCATCTTTGGAAACTTTTAAAACCTGGTAGGACAAAACCCTGGCTGGGATGATTTAGCTGGAGTAGTCCTGCGTTTAGCATGGGGTTGGACCAGATCAGTGTTCATCAAAGCACGGGTTGCGACCCAATATCAGGTCGCAGACTCCCAGACACTGGGTCACTGGCAGGGAGATGTGGGGGAAGGAGGAGGGAAGGATGTGGCTGTCTCTCTCTGAACTGCATGCACACTGCTGTAACATAGTATCAGCCTTCAGCAAAGAGCATTCAGAGTCATTAGGACTAACAATGAGGTGCTAATTGTTGTTCAAACAATCTCTAAGCCTCCTCTTTGAATAAGAATCTCTTTGGGCTTCTCTCATTCATATGGAAAGGACTGAAGATACTGGCAAGCAACCTTTGTGTTTTTCATCAATAGACTGAATGAAGAAAAGAAAAAAACTTTGAACACCCTCTTATTCCACCATTTCTGGGATCTGGGGATTGCAGCTATTTTTGCAGATTAGGATTTGCCTCTTTTTTCAGTGGGTTGAGCATTCCCCTGCCTGCAACAAAAGTTTTAACTTATAGTTTTTAAGTTTTTAACTTGTAGTTTTTCAGAATTTTTTGACTGATCATTAAATAAAAAAGAAGAGAAAAAGAAAACTGTTCTAGTAGGAGCCTGTGTTACAAAGTATGGTATTTTTTCTACTGTTAGAAAGTGTAAGTAACAGAATAAAATCCAGCAGAGGGATGTATCTGTTGGAGGAGAAGTTATAACAAGGTCCCAGTCTGAAGGGGAGTGGATAGCCTCATTGTGCTGCTGCCTTATGCACACTGACAGTGACAAGGGTCACCAGACCAAGGAGAGAGGGTTAGCACCCCTTCAAGCATAATATTGCAGACAATTGTGTGTTCACGGAAACTCATACACAGAGCCGTAACATGGCACTCTGGCGCTTGGGGCGCTTTCCAGTCAGAACGTGCCGCTTGCCATTAGCAGCGTTTGGGGCTGGTGCTGTGAAATGTGCCTTTTAGAGCGGCTCTATTGAGCTGCTCCGGCATGCCCAGGGCAAACCCTGTTGTCCCCGCTGTAGTTACGGCCCTGCTCATACAGACTCAGGGAGCAGATGAAGTACAGAGGTGAAAGTGGAACCCAGAGGGGCTGCTTCAGTTCCTGGAATTGGGCGGTGGAGAATGGAGCAGGACCTGGAGGGATTTGGACAGTCTCAGCAGCAGGCAGAATCTTCCAGGACCTTTCTTTCGAGCCTGGTATTGACTCTCTTCTCCTTCCCGTCTCAGCACTTCCATCTCATTTCTTCACCCAGTCACGCCCCATTTGCAAGGAGCTCCCACACGCACACGCCAGGATACTACGTGCAATTTTAGAGACTTGACAGGAGTATTTGTGGGATCACCCTCTGCATGTTCCATGGAGGTGATTTCAAATAAGATGTATAGATTTCAGAGATCCAATAGAAGCCTCAAGAGAAAGGATGAAAGCCATGAGAGATTCCCACTCCCCCACCCCCTGCAGCCATGGTCACTGTTCAATATTCTGGCAGTAGCTGCTTTTTTTCAGTGGAGGGTCGCCGCATGGCAGAGAGATCCAGAGCTGGGTCCTGAGGAAAAAAGTTTGATAATCACTGGACTACATGACCTCATGAGCTCCCTTCCAGCTCTCACATTCTATGATTCTAAGATGCAAGATTAAGAGAAGTGAACTAAATGCACAAGGCAGGGTTCTGCAGGAAGGACAGATGTGAAGACTTGCAGGGCAAACACACATCACCTGAGTCTCTCTCTTTGCTGGATCTGTGTTTCCACTACTCACTGCCCAGGTGAGTCGAGATAATAGACAGAAGCCCCCTAATTGAGACTCAAGGGGAATTTCCTTGCTAAGCCCTACTAGAAGATGAAGAATTTGCATTATCATGGAAAATCAGTGGGATTCCCTGCCCCCAGGTAAGTTGTGGAATTCATTAGATAGAAGTGGTAGGTTAGGTCTGGGAAGTACAAATTTTTCACTCTTGTCCCATTTTAATCAGAGGAGGTGTCCCCATTTATGGAGCTATAACATGCAGGATTCCACTTCTCTCCCACAGACCTGGGAGTTCTGAACTCCAGCTCCCCACCCCACTCAATCACACCTCACTGACAGAGCCAAAGCTGGAAACCAAGAGTCCTGGCTGTCATGCATCCATCTCCAACCACGAGGACATTCTGCAGTGCACAGAAGGGGTGGAGGGGAAGGAACACAGCCCCAGGCAGATGTAATAACTCGAAGGTCCCTGGTGCAGCAGTTTCCTGGTTTGAGGTTTCCTGTTCTACAATCAGAAGGGCCCAACACGTTCTCATGAAGCAGGGTGTGGCAGCAACTCCTGTGACAGGCACACAACTAGAAGTGACAGGGTGGCGGAGGGAGGGCTTTTTCCACCATGTAACAGTGAGTTCCACCAGCCCCAGCTTCTGCTTGCTAGGATTCAACAGCAGTGATTCCCAGCTCCCTAAGGCAGCCAATCCCTGGACTAGAGACAGATCAGAGATGGTGTCTCCTAGTGGAGAAAGATGCTGTGACCAATTCCCAATTTCTCTGAGCCAGCCAGTCCTGCAGATCACAGCCACGTCCTATTCTCACTGAGACTGTGTATCTGCTCTAATAAATTTCCAAAGGGATAGCCGTGTTAGTCTAGTCCAGCAAAAAAAACCAAGGAGTTGTGTGGCACTTTAAGACTAACAGATTTATTTTTCACATGAGCTTTCGTGGGAGAAAATCCCACTTTGTCAGGTGCTTCGAAGATGGGTGAACTTACAGAATGGAATGAAAATAAATGCAAGGGGGTGTAAAACATAGGATCAAGCCATACAGTAACAGCAAATCAGAGCAGTTGTTAGGTTCAAACCGTGGGAAGCCTGAAGTCAAATTACCTTTTGTAATGGGAAAAGAACCCATAGTCTCAATTAAGTCCTGCTTTCACAGAATTTAGCTTGCATATTAATTCGAGTTCAGCTGTTTCTCTCTGAAGTCTTGATGTCTCAGCCACATCTCTGACGACAGTCATTAACAAATCATTTATCGAGTGATTAGAAAGATGGAAGTGCTCAGCAACCGGTTTCTTTGTTTTGTGATTTCTGATATCAGCTCTGTGTTCATTTATCCTTTTGCACAGCGATCATCCTGTTTGTCCAATGTATAAGGTGTTGGGGCATTTCTTGCACATGATGGCATAGAGCACATTAGTAGATGAGCAAGTAAATGTGCCTTTGATGGAGTAGCAGGCTTGATTTGGACTTATGATGGTATCTGTTGTGCAGATATGTGAGCAGACTTTGCAGCGTGGTTTGTTGCAGGGGTGTGTGCCTGCTTCAATGTTTCTGTTCTTTTTGCTCTAATAGCCTGTCCTCTCCTCTGCTCTTCCCATAGCTACTATCCTTCTTTCTCTCCCTACTATCCAGTGATCTCTATATTAGCTTGGAGAACCACCGGCTCTGACTCAGTTGCTGAGAATTCCCCACTTGGATATTCTGGAGGACAAGAGGGTGCCAATTCAGGTTCTCTCCAACAGCTCTGGAAGGAGGTATTCTGGCACCTAGCATGCATCCAGAGCAAGTAATATGAAACATGCCCTCAACTGCGTGCTTAAACTCAATATGGCACCTGCCACTTGCTACAGCACCGGGGGCTTTGCCCCGGTCGCCCTGCCCTAGTTATAACCCTCCTCTCCAACAGTATCTTCCTACTTTCCTTTGTTACTTCTCCCTTGCTTTTCTTCTATTTTTCCTTTTTCTACTCCTCTGTCATCCCATTCAATCCCTCTTTTGTCTCTTCCCCGGGCATTCTGGACCAAGCCATGATAACCTTCCCAACAATGAAGGAGGCAAATTTCGGTCAGACCCCAACAACCTTGAAAATTCCTCACTTGGCCTCTGCCATGCTGTGACCAGGGGTGTGACTGGTGCCTGGCACAGGGGGCACATGCTCCAAGCCCTGGGGCCAGTGCCCCAAATCGCTGGGCCAGGGATAGGGTGCTGGGCTGTGACCACCCGCTGGTTCCTTGATATGGTCTCCTGCTATTTCATCATCACTCTGCTGATCCCCATCTTTGCAGTGTACATTCTTCTAGATTTCTGCTGGATTTTCATAATGGCCATATGCAAGCTCCTGAACTCCTGTATCTCCATGTGTATGTTCTCCTCTGTCTTCCTTCTTATACTCATCACCCTGGACCAGTAAATCCTCACTCACCATCCCATCTGATCTCAATATCACCACACTGTGCTGCAGCTTTGTAGTCTGGTCATGGGTGAGTAGCTGCTCTCCTTTGTCCTCAGTGCTCCATACTTTGTGTTCCGTGACACCTAGATGGTGAACAGGGGCAGAATCATCTGTATCAACAATTACAATGTCTCCAGAGTCTGGAATGGAACTGAGATGCAGGGCTTGGGGAGACGTATGCACCTGACCATCTTTGTGGTTCGGTTCCTGTTGCCCTTTTGCACCATTGTGGGATGCCACAGCTGGGTGGGGCTGAAAACGAAGGAAAAGAAGCATGAGTGGGCTGGGAAGCCCTTAAAAGTCTTGGAGACCACACTGGTGTCCTTCTTCATCAACTGGCTGCTTTACCACCTTTACATGGCTTGAAACTAAAAGAAGGAGGTGTCAGCGTCAGAGGCCATCTTGCTCATTTACACTTTTTCATCTTGTTTTAATGCCTGCTTCACGTCAGTACTCTACCTGTTTGTGGGGAGACGTTTGGCCAGGTCTTCAGGATGTCCCTTCTCACTCTGATCAAGGTGGGCGGCAGGGAAGACACCCCCCCACCTGACCAGGGGACTGGGGCTGGATTGGGGCCCGGGTGGGGGGACACCTTTGAGGCTGCTTGCCCTGGGTGCCACATGACCAGAGTATGGCCCTGGGAAGGCATCCTGGGAGGAAGAATGTCAAACTGTGTTAATTCAAACTATGAGTTCGTTCACATTAACATGGTTCCATTGGGTTAATTTGAACTAAAAAGTTCGAATTAATCTTTGCTTCAAAGTTAAGTGAGGTTTTATAACTTTGAAGTAAGTGTTCATTACTTCGATCTAAGGAATTCCTTATTATTCCTTAGTTCTAAGTAGTGAAAGCCAGTGTAGCCACACATTAATTTAGTTTGAATTAATCTTCATTAATTCAAACTAAATTGTAAGTGTAGACATAGTATTCTAAGCTCAAGTTCGCTGTTGTAGAAGACCATTTTTATCCTACCCACATGGCTGGCTGAAGATGGTTTTACAGCCTTGTCCTTCTAGATATCTGGCCCAAGTCTTGTAAGTTGTTTCAAGATGGAGATTCTCTGGCAAAAAGTCTCTCACCGTTTCAAGTGTGACTATTTCTTTTTTCAAACCTCCCTCCTTTTTCTCCTTGTGGCTAGGCCATTCCCTTTTATCATGATCCTTCCTTCTTCAGTCACGGAGCTTAATTTGCATTGTCATTGTCACGTACCTCCGCAGCCTACATGACAAGAGACAGCTTTTTCTCTGCCTCAGCCCCCCAGACATCTGAAATACATGGGAACATGTTTCTCTTAGGTACAGGTATGATGCTGCAGAAAACCTAAAACCATAATAATAATGCAGTTCATGTTACAAGCATTCAAAAAGGAACCTGGTATGGCATATTTTGCGGTAAACCATACAATTATATTGCAGAAGTTAATAGGAAAATTACACAGATCATACTCTAGTTGTGGGGGGGAGTTCATCCTGTGACACAGCCAAATGTAGCTCTGTAGAGTTTTTCACCAATAGAACTTTACCTAGGAGATCAGTAGCAGTCTCCCCATTTTTACAAATGGGGAAACTGAGGCACAGAGTGGGAAAACTGACTTGTCACTTGTCTTGGCCAGGATTACCCATCAAGCCAGTGGCAGAATGGGGAAGAAACCCAGGCTACCCACATTCCAGCCCATGTCTCTACACACTGCATTTCCTTAGGCTTTGAGCTCTCTGTCTTTTTGATCTGTGTTTGTACTGTGTCTAGCACAGGTACAGCTGATACTGAAATAAAAAATGATAAGCAACAATTATGCCCAGATGTTCTTTGTACTGCATGAATTCCATAGTTTTTTCTGGATTCTCTGACATTATTTACAAACATACCATGACCTGATTGCTGGGATATTCAAATGTGTGGGTACTCCAGCTTAGTTTAAGAGCAGCTGGTAAGGAGAACAAGCTTGTAGAATGAAGAGCGAGATACCCACCTGCCAGGGAATACTTCAGGGTGGGTGGTGAAGAGGTAATGTCCAAGCTATGATAAAGATTTAAAAAGCTTCTCCCTGGTGGATTAAACATCACTTTCAACTTTAAAAACAAGATTGGAGGCTATTTCTGAGACCTTACTGCTCTAGTTCAGCCAGGGACTAATTTAGGAACTTATGGCAGGAGGTCAGAGTAGGAGACCATCATGTTTCTGGCCTTGGAATCGCAGACTCTATCTAGAAGCTAGGTAAGTATTTTCAGAGTACAGCACCAGTTGTCACCTAGGACCCACTGGCTTGTTTGAGCATATTAGGCTGCTGTAGTCCACCAACCCAAGGTGGTACTTGACAGGTTGAGAAGATTAGGCTGCTGTATTTCACCAGCTCAGAGGTGTCAAACTCATTGTGTAGCAGACCACAGTGGAGGGCAGGACACCTGATGTGCCATGAGTCTATGCATACTCCCTGACCCCTTTCCAGCATGGTACCATGTGGGCTTCCCAACCCTTTCCCCAGCCCCCCTGTGGGGCTGTCTCCACTTCCTGGCTCAATGGGGATTAATTCAGCCCCTGGAGTAAACACTCAGGCCATGACCCTGGTCCAAACCCCCCTGTACTCCCTACCCTCCACCATGCTGGACACCCCCCCAAAATCCCCCACATCCACCACGCTCAACCCTCTCCCCCTGGCCATGCTTGCCCCACAAATGCAGCACCCTCCCAGCCATGCTCACCACCTAAATCCACCACCCCCTGCCACACAAGCCTCCCACATCCACATCACCCCACCACACTCATCTGTTGCCATTGCCCACTTAGTCTGCCCACCCCCCCAGTCTACTGGTCCCAGGCCCAATCCCCGGCCTGCTGCTGGGGGACTGCTCAGTCCATGCTCTGCTCCGCTCCCATCTGAGGGACCCTGATGCATGACCTGCACCAAGTCCCCCATCCATCACTGGGGGATTTTGTGGCCTCCCCCTCCACCACTGAGGGACCCTGCAGCCCTCGCCTGCTTCTGGGCTTCCTCCCCCCTCCCCGGGCCCCACACTCACTATCACCCCATCTCTTTCCCCTCCTCCTTGGGGCCCCTATGGCCTGCAGTCTGCAGTGAGGGCCAAGCTGCCTGGGCCAGGGAGGGAGGGCTTAAAATTCATTCTCTGTCCTGGCTACGTGATGCAGGGCACTGCTATGGGCAGAGTGCAGGGCAGCAGATATGCTGCACAGCTGACTCACTATGAGGTAACCACTGTGTGGGCTGGATAAGAGCTCCTGGGTGTGCTGGATTTGGCCTGTGGGCCATAAGTTTGACACCCTTGTGTTAGATGTAGTCCACCTGTTTTCAAAATCTTCTTCCACTACTGTATATATATATACAGTCCCTAGAGTCTTTTAGAAACAAGATATATCATGTTGACACACCTGGAACTGAAAAAATTCTCTGCCCTGAGGGTGAAGTAGATAGAAACAGGATGTCAGCAGCTTGAGACATCTTCAAGCTGGCCTTATGTTCACAACGTGTTTTGCTCCTGCTTCTGGAGCACCAGTCAGGGGCATTGCTAGCTGCAGGAGCGACCCGGGCCCTGGCACACAGGCCCGGAGTGCCCAGCGCCAGCGACGCCCCTGACACCAGGCCTCTTTATGGATGTCCATCTGGGGATCTGCCCAAAATACACACATAACAAAAAAATCTCCAGTTATTTAAGAAAATTAAACCTGAAATCCAGGAGGGCAAGGAGCGACCAGGTCAGATCGAAGTCGGGGGGGGGGGGGGGGCGCGATGATCACTGTTGCTTTGCCGTCTTCAGTTCCATGTTCTTAGCTTCTTCTTCTGCCCCTGGAGAGGAGTGGCTTCTAGCATTTTGGAGTGCAGGGGTTAGGGTGGTGAGGCTGGGAGCCAAGAGTCCTGGGTTCGGTGGCAAGTTGTGGGAGGGGTGTGGTCTCTAGGCTTTAGAACAAGTTTAGTGACACCAAAACATTTAGGGAATTAGTAACAAATTTCCAAATGGTTTCACTCAGTTACCAAAACTCAGAGATTTTCTGTATGCAACACTTTAATTTTCTTATTTTAAACAGCTTTGTCTTGAAATTTGCCTCACATTGAAAATGAGTAATAACCAAGCTCAGGAAAAAATATTGTTTAGCCAGCTATAATGATCGTCTCCGCTCCTGCCCCATACACCTTTTCCTTTTCCGAAATCAATCAATCAATCAATCAATCAGTTGAGATCATCTTCAAATGAGTGTCACATCTCCAGCCCCAAATTTTTTGGAATAACCAAAGCCCTGAAGAATTGGTTAGTGGCGTGACTTATATGTTGGTTGTGGTCCCAACTCAGTCCCTTGGTGACTGAAGACTTGAAGCCTTCCAAGGCAGATCACAGGTGATAATAGGGATGAGAACAGAAAAAATCTCTGTGCAAAGGAATAAACAGGCACAAAACTGCCATCAGAAATCATAACATTCAAAAATCAGTAGCTCAGCAATTCAATCTTCCTATCACTCTGTTGATTGTTAATAGCTGTGCTCAAGCAGATGGGCAACACATCAAGCCTTCAAAGAGAAACAGCAGAACTGGAACTGGTTTGAAGATTTGATTGTGAAAGCAGGATTAAATCGTGACTATGGTTTCTTTTCCCATTACAACAGGTGATTTGACCTCAGCTTCCTCTCTATGCTGTTTCCCAGTGTTTGAATCTTAACAACTGCTTTGATTTGCTGTTACAGTGTGACCTGCTCCCATGACTTATACTTCTCTGCATTTATTTTGTTCCCATTCTGTAAGTTCCCCCATCTTCAAAGCATCTGACAAAGTGAGATTTTCTCCCACAAAAGCTCATGCGATAAATAAATGTGTTAGTGCTTAAGTGCCACAGGAATCCTTGCTTATTTCTGCTTTTAGCTCAAAAGGATAGTGGCTGTGTGACTTTTATTCACCCTTAATATCCAGTGGAAACCATAACTCGCAGAGACGTGAACTGCTATTAAGTACAGGCGTGAACAGCTTGTGTAGCAGAATCACCTTGCAATGCAGCCTTTTGCTTTTTCCTCCTCACTGTGCACCACAAACTTTATAAGCCTCTAAAACTGTTCTGTGCACTAGTGCTGGAGTGGGATTTTGTGGCCACGTGGAAGTGTGACCCCTAACAGAGACTGATGGCAAAGGAAGAACAAACCCCCTTAAGGGGGGTGAAACCCAGAAGTACACCCCCATCTGGCTGGAAACAGAAGGGTGGGACTGGAAAAGGAAGGTTAAAGGATGGGACTCCCAGCTCAACTTGAAGAAAGTGGTCGAGGGAGAAGGATGTCTCTTGTTGGGGGCTGGACCAGAGCCTGCTAGTGACCCTGATCTGCCCCATGGCTGGAGGCCCCAGAAACTGCCTGAGCCAAGGGTACTTGCAGAAGTATGTGGTCCCTTTGACCTGGAGGAGCTGCCAGCATTTCCCAGCCCCTGTGAACTGGGGAGGATCCCTGACCTTGTCAGCTGGCGAACGTGAGGAGCTGCCAGACCTGCTGCTGATGGAAGAGGCTGAGGGGTTGTGGAGCCTCCCCTGGGCTGAGTGCCATAAGGAGACTGAGAGTGACTCGGAGAAAAAGGTACTTGTGGGAAAGGCAGAAGGAGTCTAGGGGAGCCAGGCATTGGTCCAGCTGTGTTGAGGCCAATAGCTGAGTGGGTGTGTTACAGCTGGAGCCCCACTGACTGCGTAACGGGACACTCCACCACCGCTGCTAGGGTCCTGGGCTGGCCTGTGTTCCCTTCCCCACTTCAGGCTCTGAGCCTAGGGTGGTCCCCTACAAAGGGCCATCGACCATTGCCCATGTCTACCCCATCTTGCCTGAGGGCTGGGTCCTGCACTCTGTGCTTGTCTCATATGGGACTAGAGACTGTTTACTTTATTGGCCCCTCCCTGCCTGAAGGTCCAGAAAACAGACTACCGGATTGCCCCACCTGAGGGCTGAAGCCCATGACTATGGGATTGCCTAGCTTGGTCAAAGAAACTCCTCCTCCCCGTTTAAGCCTCCCCTCAGGATCTAGTGCTGAGAAGTGTGGCCTCCCTGGGAGACTGATGTCGAGGCATAGCCACCATTCCCGCCCACGTTAGGGAAGGTTTAGGGCCTGCATTAGGGGAACTTCTGGACCAAGTTACCCCAAATTTGAATTGCAAAGCCCACCCCAGCCTCTGTTGCAAAGTTGGTTTAACAGCTGCTCCTATTCAGGGGGTCCTATCTCATAAACTTCCTGATCAAACTCTTGCCCATTTCTCCAGCAAATACTCTGAGGCATTATGCCACTTTCCAAGCCAGTCTGAGTTTCACTGCTGGTTCTCTGACCAGTTTGAAAAAACTAAGCATGGCTCCTTTTTGTGTGGCTTTAACTGTGGGCCTCTGGGATCAAAAGCTTTCAAATGTGCCCCACTCAGTCTGCCTCAACCTTGCCAAGACAAGGCTAATTTTTAGCTCAGCCAAGCCGGAGTGTGGTTTTCAAAGCATTATGAGGCATTGCTTCTGAAAGAAAAGGTTTGTCTGCAGCCCCGGCTGCAGGACTGCATTTAGCAAATTTGGGGCAGTAAGGACTCGAGCTCACAGGCCTTGCACAATTTTGAGCTCCATGTTTGCAGCACCTGGTTTCAAACGCCCCCTGAAAAGAAAGTGTGACCTATCTGTGCTCCCGTTAGCTAGTTGAAAATGCAAAGGTCAGGGCAGGCTGAAAAAAGAAAGATTCTCCCAGTAGTAGAGGATGATACTGAAGTCAGATTTCACAAGCAACCACAAACAGTGTTTCTGACTTCCCACACTGGTTATCAAGGAGCCAGAACAAAACATATACAGATCTCTTTACTGAACTTCAGTCCCTGGCTCACAGTCAGGCACTAGGTAAAAGAATAATTCATTTAAACATTGTGCTCTTTACCAAAAAGGTTCTCCTGGCTCTAAAGGGCAGCTATGTTCGCAGACAACATTAATTTGAATCTTGCTCAAAAAATATCACTTAACTGTCCAGTCCTTTAGAAATTACAGTGAAAGATTTTTTATAAAAGGAAAGAAACAAGCTATAAAAGTTCCAAGAGGTAGCCGTGTTAGTCTAGTTCAGCCAAACAAACAAGAAGTCCTGTTTCACTTTTAAAAACTAACTAATTTATTGCATGAGCCTTCGTGGGGGAAAATGCCACTTCATCAGATGCTTTGAAGATGGGGGAACTTACAGAATAGGAGGTAATATGGGGAAGTATAAATCATGGGATCAGCTCCTACTGTAACAGCAAATCAAAGCACTTGTTAAGATTCAAATGCTGGGGAACAGCATAGAGAGCAGGTGTGGCCAAACTGTGGCTCACAAGCCACATGTGGCTCTTCTAAGAAAAACTGTGGCTCTCTAAAGAGCACAGCAGCGAAGGGTGGCATTGTGGGAGACAGGGGCGAGAAGTGTGCAATGGTCTGGAACCGCAGAGAGGTGGCAGCATAGTAAGAGCCAGCAGGGAAGCAGGGGATGGTCACTGCTGGCAGGGAAAGGCAGCTTGGTGAAAGCTGCAGCATGGTGAGAGCCGGCAGGGAAAAGCAGCATGGTCAGGGAATTCAGGGAAAGGGCAGCGTGATGAGAGCTGGCACGCAAAAGCAGCATGGTGAGAGCCGGCAGAGAAGCGGGGGATGGTCACTGCCATCAGGGAAAGTCAGCATGGGCAGAGACTGCAAGAAGGGCAGCATGATCACAACTGGCAGGGAAGGGGTAGCGTGGTCAGAGCCACCAGGGAAGGGCAGCATGGTCAGGGTCAGCATGGGCAGAAGTGTGGCATGGTCAGGAGAGCAGAGAAGGAGCAGCATGGTAAAAGCCTGCAGGGAAGTGGTAACAGAGGTTCGGGAGGGAAGCGCAGCATGGTTGGAGAAGCCCCAGCATGGTTAGGTTTTCTCATAGGGCCTAATGCAGCTTACTCATTGTTAAAATAAAATCATGCTTTACAAGTCCTAAACATGATGTGGAATACTGAGAAATGAAAATACAAAGGAGAAAAGTTTAAAACTGAATGTAGATTACTTTCAATTTTTGGCACAACTTACTGCTGTGAAGTCATTGTGCAATACTTAGAGATCAGCATCTGAGAGAGCTTTTACCTACTGCATTGACAAGTTGCTACCCAGATTTGAAAACACTTGCCACAAGCCTGCAGTGTTCTACATCTAGTTTTCATGGTAACCTTAAGTAACTATTAGAATCTGATGTTAGTAGGATCAATATTTGTCCTGTTTTTACAATAAAATATGCAATGAATTTTCAGCTTAGTAATTTTGGAGTAGGTAAAAATATGTGGTTATATGCCTCAGTGCGGCTCTTGAAGGTTTAATAATCGACTTGTGTGGCTAGCACCTCTGCTTAACATGCAGAAGGTCCTGGGTTCAATTCCCAGGGGGTTGGACTCAATGATCTCATGAGGTCCCTTCCAGCCCTATGACTTGACTTGACTTGGCTCTTGAGTTCCATAAATTTGGCCACCCCTGAACTGTAGAGGAAGATGATGTCTAATCACCTGTTGTGATGAGAAAAGAAAATCCAAAGTCCCTATTTAGCCCTGAAGTAACACAGTCAAATTTGCAAATGAATACAGTTCTGCAGTTTCTCTTTGAAGCCTTGAGCTGTTATTCATTTGCCTGAGCAAAGAAATTAGTAAATCATCCATGGAGTGATCAGGAAGATTGAAATGCTCACCCACTGGTTTTAGAATGGTGTGATTTCTGATGTCAGACTTGTGCCCCTTTAGTCTTTTGCTCAGAGACTGTCCTGTTCGTCCAATATATAAGGCGAGTGGGCATTTCTGGCACTTCATAGCATAAATCACATTGGTGGATGAGGAGGTGAATAAGCCATTGATGGAGTAGCTGGTTTTACTAGGTTCTGTGATGATGTCTTTTCCACAGATATATGGGCAAAGCTGATGGCATGGTTTGTTGCAGAGACATATGCCTGCTTTAATGGTTCTGTTGTTAGGTCTATAGTTGTTGGTGAGCATTTGCTTAAGGTTGGGGAGCTATTTATAAGTGAGGAGTGGTCTGTCTCCTAAGGCTTGAGAGTGTTAGGGTTTGTCTTGTAGAATAGGCTATAAATCCCTGATGATCTGCTGTAGAGGTCTGACTTGGGGGTGTAGGTGATGACTAGTGGTGTTCTGTTTTTTTTTTCTTGGGCTTCTCCTGTAGTAGTTGACTTCAGGGTACCTGCCTGCCTCTGTCAATCTGTTTATTCACTTCAGCAGGGGGGTACTGTAGTTTTAAGAATGCTTCCTAGAGATCCTGAAGGTTTGTCTCTATCTGAGGGATCAGAGGAAATGTGGTCATATTTTAGTGCTTGGCTGTAGACAATGGATCGTGTGGTGTGTTTTGGGTGAAAACTCGAGGGATGTAGATAACTATGCCGATCAGTAGGTTTTTGGTATAGGGTGTTGTTGATGTGCCCATCTCTAATTTGTACCGTAGTGTCCAGAAAGTGGATCTCTTGTGTGGCATGTTCCAGGCTAAGTTTCATTGTAGAGTGGAAATTGTTGGAATCTCTGTGGTAGTCTCCAAGGGCATCCTTATTGTGGGTCCAGATGCTGAAGATGTGATCAATGTAGCATAAGTAACAGAGAGGTGCTTTGGGATGAGACTTGAGGAAGTGTTGTTCTAAGTCAGCCAAAAAAATGTCATATTGCAGGGCCATGCAGATGCCCATAGCAGTACTTGATGGTATAAATTATCCTGAAATCTGAAATGGTTGTGGGTTAGCACAAAGTTACAAAGTTCAGTCACAAGCTGTGCTGTGGCATCATGTGGGATGGTTCTTCTAATAGTCTGTAATCCATCTTTGTGTGGGATATTGGTGTAAAGAGCTTGTACATCCATAGTGGCCAAGGTGGTGTTTCCTGGAAGCTCACCAATACATTGGATTTTTCTCAGGACGTCTGTGGTGTCTTGAAGATAGCTAGGAGTGTTGATAGTCTTCTAGGGTCTGAGCAGGGAGTCCATGAAGCCAGATAGGTCTGCTGTAGGAGTGCCAAGGCCTGAGATGATAGGGTGTCCAGGGTTTCTCCTGTTATATATCTTAAGTTTCCAGTAGAATTGTGGAATTTGCAAACTTATAGAGTCCCTCCAGTGTACACTCCAGTACTTGTACTGGTCTCAGTCCCTTGTGTCACAGCTTCAGTTGTAGATGAGTTGATCCAGAGGTAGGCAAAGGCTGAAGGTTAAAGTCTGATTGAAGACAAAATAGATATGGTGCAGTAGGTTTTATGACCTTTGGCCTTTATCTTGCTTCTTGAAAATTTACAGAAATGAGATGGAGGCCAGAGTCCCATGAGTAAGTATTGGTGACTCATTGGGTGTAGCCCCTGAGTTCTCTCCCTAGGCCCACTGTATCTATGTTTTCTTATTGGGCCCTTAAGCAGCTTATTGCTGCTGCCATTCTGCCTGCAGTGTTTCCCAGAAACATAGCACACACTGAAATACCTGCAGTAAAAGAGAGAGAGCGAGAAAGAGAGAGAGTTGGGGTCTCAAAACTCCATAAAGCTTGAACTGTTTGAGGTTCCAGGTGTTTATTGTAGCTAAGGGTCCAGACTGCTGGAGACAGGCAGAGCCCCTAGCATGGTCAGTCAGGAAGAGGTGATGTCCCAGTGGAACTGATACAGTTTTGAGACCCAGGCATCAGAATGGAGTTTTGAAGTTGGGTAGGGGTTTTGTAGGGTAGAAACAATGGTTCAAGGGAGAACACTAAGTTTGTTTATTTGTAAATGACAACTGAAGGAGTTGTATTATGCAGGCTGAACAACAGGAAAGAATCACTCTTGGCTATGGTCCTTGTTTCTTCTGGGGACCTCACAATGCAATTAGGCAGATTCAGTATCTGGAAGCCAATAGTGGGTTCAATACTAGAATCGTTCTCAGAACTGCTAAGCTGGGTGTGTGCAGGTCTGGATTCATTAACATCAGAACAGAGATGCCCCAGCATGCCATGCTACCCTGCTTCTCTGGTCCCAGAGTTCAATGCAGTCCATGCCATAGACTCTCTGCTCCAGATTCTCTGTGCTAACAGAGATGCTTCCTTGTCCTATTTCCCATGCAACTGAGGCTAAGGGAGTTTCCTTAATTCTGTCATCTTTGTTCCAGGGATTTAGGTGAGACTCCCACAGCTTTTCATTATCTTTTGTAAGTCCTCCTATGGATCAGTTCTGGTGCAGGGAGAGGGGGGGCTTGGGACTGTGAATTTGCTAGGCTAGATACTGTGCCCCAGCTCCCCAAGGAAACGTAAGAGGAAACGTAGGGTTGTGGTGATTGGGGACTCCCTCCTGAGAGGAACGGAGGCACCCATCTGTCGCCCTGACAAGGCCTCTAGGAAGATATGCTGCCTGCTAGGTGCCCGTATCCGAGATGTTACGGAGGGACTGTCAAAAATCATCCGCCCCTCAGACTACTACCCCATGCTTCTTATCCATGTGGGTACCAATGATACTGCAAGAGGTGATCCTCAGCAGATCAAAGCTGACTTCAGGGCTCTGGGAGCGAAGGTGAAGGAGTTTGGAGCACAGGTGGTGTTCTCATCAATCCTTCCAGTCAAGGCTAGAGGCCTGAGGAGAGACAGATGCATCCTAGAGGTGAATGCCTGGCTGCAAAGATGGTGTGGTCAGGAGGGATTTGGCTTCCTTGACCATGGAGTACTATTTCAGGACAGAGGATTGATAGGCAGAGATGGCCTTCACCTGTCCAGGAAGGGGAAGAGCGTATTTGGACACAGACTGGCTGACCTAGTGAGGAGGGCTTTAAACTAGGTTCGAGGGGGGAGGGGGACCAAGGCCCACAGGTAGGTGGCAATGTGGGACATCTGGGGGAAGGGATGGAACTTGGGGGGTGTTGGGACTCTAGTACGAGAAATAAAGGAGAAGGTGGTTGGAACATGAGGGGGGAATCAAATAATTGTCTTAAATGTTCCACTGAAGCCCCAACACATGAGGAGAGTGGGGGAGGAGAACTCCAAGAAAAAATGCAAGGAGGTTCATGTAATAGAATTGAAAACCAAACTGACAAAGTAGGGCAATTGAGTGGGTACCTTAGGTGCCTATACACTAATGCGAGGAGCCTGGGAAATAAACAGGAAGAATTGGAAGTACTAGCGCAGACAAGGAACTATGATATCATAGGAATAACGGAGACGTGGTGGGATAGTCTGCATGACTGGAGTTCTGCCATGGATGGTTATAAACTGTTCAGGAAAGCCAGGCAGGGAAGAAGAGGGGGAGGAGTAGCGTTATATGTAAAAGAGCTCTATGACTGCTCAGAGCTCCATTATGGAAGTGGAAGCGTGCCAGTAGAAAGTCTGTGGGTTACATTGAGAGGGGAAAGCAACAAGGGGGATGCTGTGGTGGGGGTCTGCTATAGACCACCAGACCAGAAGCAGGAGGTGGATGAGGTGTTCTATGAACAACTAGCGGAAGCTTCTAGATCACAGGCCTTGGTGCTGCTGGGGGACTTCAATTACCCTGACATCTGCTGGGAGGCCAATACAGCAGTGCATGGGCAATCCAGGAGATTTTTAGAGAGTGTTGGGGACAATTTTCTAGTACAAATGCTTGAGGAACCAACTAGGGGCCTTGCACCTCTTGACCTGCTGCTCACAAACAGGGGAGAATTGATCAGGGACATAGAGATAAATGGCAAGCTAGAAAGTAGTGACCATGACATGGTTGAGTTCGGGATGCTGATTAAAGGAAGAAAGGAAAGAAGCAAAACAAAAACCCTGGACTTCAAAAGAGCAGATTTTGGCTCCCTCAGGGAACTGATGGGCAGGATCCCTTGGGAAGCTAATCTGAAGGGGAAAGGAGTCCAAGAGAGTTGGTTATATTTTAAAGAAACCCTGCTAAGGGCACAGGAAGTTGCCATTCCAATTAGGAGAAAGAACAAACATGTGAGGCAGCCAGAATGGCTTAGCAGGGAACTCTGCTCTGAGCTTAAACATAAAAAGGAAGCTTACAGGAAGTGGAAGCTTGGTCAGATGACCAAGGAGGCATATAAAGATATTGCTAGGGACTGCAGGGATAAAATCAGAAGGGCCAAAGGACAAATGGAGCTGCGGCTAGCAAGGGATGTAAAGGATAACAAGAAGGGGTTCTACAAGTATGTTAATAACAAGAAGAGGATCAGGGATGGTGTAGGTCCCTTGCTGAATGGGGCAGGCATCCTCGTGACAGAGGATGAAGAAAAAGCTGAAGTGCTCAATGCTTTTTTTGCTTCAGTGTTCACAGGCAGGGTCAGCTCCCAGCCCACTACCATGGGTATGACAGATTGGAGAGAAGAAGAGAGGCCCTTGGTGACAGAAGGTCAGGTTAGGGACTGCTTAAAGAAGCTGGATGTGCACAAGTCCATGGGGCCGGACGAACTGCATCCAAGGGTGCTGAGGGAATTGGCTGATGAGATAGCAGCACCGCTGGCTGTTATCTTTCAAAACTCATGGAGAACGGGTGAGGTGCCAGAGGATTGGAAAAAAGCAAATGTAGTGCCTATTTTCAAGAAAGGGAAAAAGGAGGATCCAGGGAACTACAGACCAGTCAGCCTCACCTCAATCCCTGGCAAAATTATGGAGCAGATTCTCAAAGAATCCATCCTCAAACACTTAGAGGAAAATGAAGTGATCAGGAACAGTCAGCATGGATTTACCAAGGGTAAATCATGCCTGACCAATCTCATTTCCTTCTATGATCAGATGACTGGTTTTCTAGATGCAGGAAGAACCGTTGATGTGCTATACCTTGATTTTAGCAAGGCTTTTGATACAGTTTCCCACAGCATTCTCATTGGCAAATTAAGAAGTTATGGGTTGGATAGGTGGACTGTAAGGTGGATAGAAAACTGGCTAGATCAACGGTTTCAGCGTGTAGGAATCAATGGTTCCATGTCTAGCTGGCAACCAGTCACTAGTGGTGTGCCCTAGGGGTCGATCCTGGGGCCGGTTCTGTTCAACATTTTCATCAATGATCTTGATGATGGAATAGACTGTACTCTCAGTAAGTTTGCAGATGACACCAAGCTGGGGGGACCAGTAGACACGTTGGAGGGCAAGGACAGGATTCAGGGAGACCTAGATAAATTGGAACAGTGGGCCAATAAAAATCTTATGAAGTTCAATAAGGACGACTGTAAAGTCCTGCATGTGGGACGGAAAAACCCCATGCACTGCTACAGGCTGGGGAACATTCAGCTAAGTAGCAGCAGTGTAGAAAAGGACCTGGGGGTCCTGGTGGTTGGGAAGCTGGATATGAGTCAGCAGTGTGCTCTTACTGCCAAAAAGGCCAATGGCATTCTGGGCTGCATCAAAAGAAGTATTACCAGCAGATCAAGGGATGTGATCCTTCCCCTCTATTCTGCACTAGTGAGGCCACATCTGGAATACTGTGTTCAGTCTTGGGCTCCCCACTACAAAAAGGACAGGGACCTACTAGAGAGAGTTCAGAGGAGGGCAACCAAAATGATTAAAGGGCTGGAGCACAAGCCCTATGAGGAAAGACTGAAAGCATTAGGCTTATTTAGTCTGCAGAAGAGAAGATTGAGGGGGGATCTGATAGCAACCTTCAACTACTTGAAGGGGTACTCCAAGGAAGATGGAGCTCGACTATTCTCGGTAGTAAAGGAGGACAGGACGAGGAGCAATGGTCTCAAGTTGCGGTTAGGGAGGTCGAGGCTGGATATTAGAAAAAACTTTTTTACTAGGCGAGTGGTGAAACATTGGAATGAGCTGCCAAGGGAGGTGGTGGAGTCACCATCTTTGGAGGTGTTTAAGGCCCGGCTGGATAAAACCATGACTGGGATGGTTTAGTGGGAGTGGTCCTGCCTCTGGCAGGGGGTTGGACTAGATGATCTATGAGGTCCCTTCCAACCCTAGGATTCTATGATTCTATGAAGAACACAGAGCAGACAGGTAACATTTTATAGCAGGGAAAGGCTCCTTGTCTCATTCCCTGCCCCCTTGAGACAAACAGCTCTCTAGATCATAGCCATGTGGTATTCTTGGCATATTGATGAATTGATCCACTAGATTGCCCCTATCCCCACTCTTCCCATGTGTTTCTTCTTGTCCTCTTCATACACCCAGAGATCTAGCTTGCAGCAGTGAGTTCACCAGCCATGGCCTAGCTGCTTTGAATGCTCTGCCTGGATATTCAGGAGGACCAGAGGGTGTCCAGAGAGATCCTTTCTGATGGTGCCTTTCTAGCCTCCTCTGTTATTTCTCCTTTCCTCTTTTCCTACTCTCCCTTTTTCCCAACCTCTCTTGTCCCATCCAGCCTCTCTTCTCTCTCTCCCCAGGATACCA
>ML682132.1:927667-940133 GCA_007922195.1 Podocnemis expansa
CCTGGTCAGTTGGTGGAGAATGGATTGTACTTGTGGGCGCTGGGGCTGAAAATGAGGAGGACGGTGAACACTCTCTGGTTCCTCCAACTGATCTCCTGTTCTCTACTCTTTACCTTGTTGATCCCATGAACTGGAGGGCTGTTGTAAAGAGAGTGTGTGTTGACCAAGTGACGAAAAAAGGACACATTGAGTATGTCTGCAAACAAAAGAAAGCTGAGTCAAACAGAAAGGACAGACTGGAGACAAAGAAGCCTGTGGTCTGGCGGGCCAAAAAGGAAAATCTGCATGCAGTATAGCAGACTCAGGATGATCAAAGTAACACCTAGTCAGAAGATGAAGTGTCACTCCACATTTTGTCCATGACAATTGGCTCACATGAATACTGTGTAACCTCACTGTTGGAAGGGAAACCTGTACACATGGAAATGGACACCGAAACACCAGCTTTACTAGTGTTAAACACTGTTTATAAAAAGAAGTTAAAGCATTTTCTACTTAAGCCAACAAAAATTGTTCTGAGGATGTTCAGTTGAAAGGCTGTCCCCATGCTGCGCACTATTGATGTTAAGGTGGAGCTTAATGGAGAGACAGCAAAATTGCCACTGTTTGTGGTGGAAGCCTATTACCCTCCCTTAATGGGAAGGTCTTGGCTTAGGAAGATAGAATAATAGAAATTGGAAGGGACCATGAGAGGTCATCAAGGCCAGTCCTCTGCACTCATGACAGGACCAAGTACCCTCTTATATTATCCTTGACAGGTGTTTGTCTAACCTGCTCTTAAACACTTCCAGCAATGGAGATTCCATAGCCTGCCTAGGCAACCTATTCCAGTGGTTAATGACCCAGATAGTTACAATTTTTTCTTAATCTCCAACCTAACCCTCCCTTGCTGTAATTTAAGTCCATTTCCTCTTATCCTAGCATTGGCAGTTAAGGAGAATAGTTTTTCTCCCTCCTCCTTGTGACAGCCTCTTAGACACTTGAAAACTGTTATCATGTCCCCTCTGTGGGTGTGTCTATACTGACAGTGGCAAAATCACCACGGTCAGCCCAGCATTCTGGGAGCGCTTAGCAGCAAGTCTGAACTTGCTGCTGCATTTCCGGAACTGCATGTGCAGTTGGCTTTACCAAGTGTGTCCTGGCGGCTAAGAAAGTTGCTGGCATTTACGCAAGGCATTTTACATGCCTTGGGTAAGTGCTGGTCGACTGCCACTGAAAATGCAGCTCAGTGTAGAATAGGGCTCAGGCTCCTCTTTTCTAGACTAAACATACACAGCTCTTTCAATCTTCCCTGATAAGTCAAGTTCTCACTCACGGTGCTCCTCTCTGGACTTTCTCCAATTTCTCTACATCTTCCCTGAAATGAGGCACCCAGAACAGAACATAATACTGAAGTTGAGGCCTCGTCAGGGTGGAGTAGAGGAGAAGAATTACTTCTCGTGTCTTACTTACAATATGACTCTTAATACATCCCAGAATGGTGTTCAATATTTTATTGCAACAGTGTTACATTGGTGACTCATATTTAGCTTGTGGTCCACTATGACACCCAGATCCCTTTCCGCAGTACTCCTTCCTAGGCATTTGTTGCCAATTTTGTATGTGTGCAGTGGATTGTTCTTTCCTACGTGGAGTGCTTTACACTTGTCATTATTGAATTTCCTTCTGTTTACCTCAGACCATTTCACCAGTTTGTCCAAATCATTTTGAATTGTGATCCTATCCTCCAAAGCACTTGTAACCCCTCCCAGATTGGTATCATCGGCAAACTTTAAAAGTGCCTATGCCATCATCCAAATCCTTTAAGAAAATTTTGAACAGAACTCTATACAGAACCGATCCCTGAAGTACCCCTCTCATTATGCCCTTCCAGCATGCCTGTGAATCGTTGATAACTACTCTCTGAGAGTTTTATTCAAAACAGTTTTGTATCCATCTTATAGTTGCTCCATCCTTGCTGTACTTCTCAAGTTTGTTAATGAGAGGGTGATGTGAGACCATATCTAAAGCCTAACTAACGTCTAGATATACCACATCTACTGCTCCCCCCCATCCATATGGCTTGTTACCCCATTACAGAAAGCTATCATATTGGTTTGATATGATTTGTTCTTGGCAAATCCATACTGATTATCATTTAGCACCTTATTCTCTTCCAGATGCTGCTAATGGATTCCTTAATTATTTGCTCCATTATTTTTTCTGGTACAGAAGTTAACCTGACTGGTCTATAATTCCCTGGGTTATCCTTATTTCTCTTTTTATAGATCCAGCTCAATTGGGCAGAAGTATACCAAATGACTGAACATGAAAGAGGTCTGGCAGCTGTATTAGAGAAACATGCTGCTGTTTTTGGAGAGAACCTGGGCAGCATGAAGGGAATCACTGTGAAGTTAGGCATTAAGCCTGATGGCCAACCAAAATGTCTGAAAGCCAGAATTGTACCATATGCAATTAGACCAAAAGTTGAAACAGACTTGAAGCCCCTAGTCAAAGATAGAGTTTTAGTATCAGTTACTCACAGTCAATGGGCAACCCCAAACGTTCCAGTATCAGGGGCATCACTGTCTTGAAAAAAGGGTCGAGCCTCGGTCTCACACCCTGCCATGCAGCCTGCCCTCTGGGCCTGATCTGAGCCCTGGGTCCGATTCAGGAACTGGGTTGGCTCCTCTCGCTGGCAACCCAGCCCGGATCTGGTCCCTACTGGCCAGCGACAGCATGACAGGCAGTCCCAGTCCAATCTGGTCCTAGCTGCTGCTGACCAGCAGGCAGCCCAGGCCTGGATCTGAGCTGCAGCCCCTTGGGCCCAGTGGCAGTGAAGCCCCTGTCTAGTACTGAAGAAAGATGGATCCATTCACACTTGTGGTACTTTAAGGTCTCTGTTAATCCAGTGTTAACCGCAGAGCAATATCATCTTCCCTGTATCAATGACATTTTTGCTGGCTCAGCTGGTGAACAAAAAGTTCAAAAAGCTTCATTAGCGTCAAGTGTATTTACAGATGTATGTCAAGAAACCCCAAGAGCTGTTGATTATTGTAACGCATAAGGGGCTATACTGATATTCTCGCATGACCTTCAGAATCATATTGGCTATAGCTTTGTTCCAGAGAATTATATACCAGATCTTGCGTGGCTTGCCAGGAGTGTATACTGGTCACTGTCAAGAATGAGGAAGATCACTTTAAGAACATGGAGGCTACTTTACAAAGATTGGAAGAGTATGACTAATGAGCCTACAAGGACAAATGTCAATTCTTTCAGTCCTCTGTTGAATATTTGGGCATATCAAAGGCTATGTCTACATCTAACTGCTTAGTTCGGACTTGCTTAGTTCAAACTAAGCAGTTCAGAGTTAGTTCAAACTAACCGGAACATTTAGTTTGAACTAACCACTTTTTTTAGTTCAAACTAAAAAGTTCTAACTAACTGAACTAAGTGGTTAGTTCGAACTAAGCTTGACTTAAAAATATTTTTTTAGTTTGAACTAGGCAAAGCCTAGCATAGACAGGCAGTAAATTAGTCTGGATTAAGCCTTCTTAATCTAGACTAATTTGCCAGAATAGACATAGCCAAAGATACTGCCAGGCTTCATAAGTCTCTGGCAAAAATGAAGGCTATTATGGATGCTCCGCCTCCTCAAAACCTTAGCCAACTTTGCTCATTTTAAGGGTTTTTGAACTATTATGGAAAATTTATTCCACAGTTAGCAATGCTACTGATACCACTACATGAGCTCCTTGGCAAGAACAAGGTCTGGAAGTGGACTGAAGGCTGTGGTGTCGCATTTATCAAAGCTCAACTTGCACTGCTGAATTCAAAGATTTTGATGCATTTTGATCTTTCTTTACCCCTACAGCTGACCTGTGATGTCTCCTCTTATGGAGTGGGAGCAGTTGTATCATACTTTATGCCTTTAGGAAAGGAAAGACCCAGCGCTTTTGCCTCACATACCTTCAGAAAAGCAGAAACTAACTATGTCTAAATCAAATGTGAAGTACCTGTCTGGAAGGAATTTCACACTTCTCACTTCACACTTCTCACTGACCATCATCCTCCAACATCAAGCTGTGTGCAATGATGCACGTTGTTGATTTCCACCTACATGTATGAAATCAAATATCAGCAATTTCTGCACTGCGACACAAATAGTCCTTCAAGACTGGCTTTACCAGTTAAACATTGAGATATTGGCCAGAAAGAAATCTACTTTGAACAGGTAGAGAACACACCTGTCACTGCTACTCAAGTAAAGAGAGCAACTTGTGTTGGCCTAGTACTGTCTCAAGCAGTTATCAATGGTTCACAGTCATGCTGGAAGGGCATAATGAGCAGGGTACCACCAGGGACTGCTTCTTGATCCAGTTCTGTTCATTATTTTGAACACTGATTACATGATAGCATAGAGAGTATACTTATAAAGTTTGCTGACGGTACCAAGCTGGGAGTGGTTGCAAATGCTTCGAAGGATAGGAGCACAATTCAAAATCATTTGGACAAACTCATGAAGTGGTCAGAAGTAACAAGAGTGAAATTCAATAAAGACAGATGCAAAGTACTCCACCTAGGAAAGAACAATCCATTGTACACACACAAACTGGGCAATGACTGCCTAGGAAGGAGTACTGCAGAAAGGGATCTGGGTGTCATAATGGACCACAAGCTAAATATGAGTCAACAGTGTAACACTGTTGCAAAAAAGCAAACACCATTCTGGATGTATTAATGAGAGTATTATAAGCAGCACATGATAAGTAATTCTTTTGCACTACTCTGCACTGATTGGACCTCAGCTGGAGTACTTTGTCCAGTTCTGGGTGCTTCATTTCCAGAAACATGTGGAGAAATTGGAGAAAGCCCAGAGAAGAGCAACAAGAATGATTAAGGTCTGGAACACTTGACTTATGAGTGAAGATTGAAAGAGCTGGGTTTGTTTAGTCTGGAAAAGAGGAGACTGCGAGGGGACATAATAACAGTTTTCAAGTGCCTAAAAGATTTTTATGAGGAGGAAGGAGAAAAATTGTTCTCCTTCAGTTACAACAAGGGAGATTTAGGTTGGACATTAGGAAAAAATTCCTAACTGTCAGGGTGATTAAACCACTGGAATTAGTTGCCTTGGCAGGTTGTGGAATTTCCATCACTGGAAGTTTTTAAGAGCAAGTTAGACAAACACCTGTCAAGGATGGCTTAAGAAGATACTTGCTACTGACATGGGTGCAGGGACTGGACTCTATGGCTGTGTTCACACACAGGGGGTTATTTCGATATGATTGTTTCGAAACAACTTGTATCAAAATAACACCTTATTTTGAAATAACTTAATTCGAATTAACAGTTTTTTAATTTGAATTAAGGAAAAAAGCTCAAAGCGAAATAGCAGGTTCAGGCAACAGTTTTTTCGAAACAAGTCACCGTTGTTTCGAAACAACATGTTCGCACGGCGTTGTTTCGTCCCTGCATGGGGTTTAACTTGTTTCAAAACAACACCGTTGTTTCGAAACAACGGTTCCCGTTGCAATTGCAATTGTTGGAACAGCTACATTTAGGTCATTGTGAGATAGTGCACATGAAGGAATTTGCACACAGCTATTTTTTGGTGGCCTGGTGTAGCTAGTGCCATTGAAGAAAAGTCAAAAGCTTGTATTTCATGTCAGAGTGTGAGGAAGACAGCTCTGTTGGCACCTCTACACCCCTGGGATTCTCCTGGGTTTTCATTCATGTTGATTTCTCTGGCCTTTTTGAAGGAAGCATTTTGCTAGTTCTTGTAGATGTCAATTCTGAATGGTTGGAATCTCCATAATGCAGTCCACTACTGCTGGAAATACCATCCAGAAACTATGCAGTTTCTTTAGTAATTATGCTCTGCCATAAAGACTTGTGAGCAACAGCAGCCTGCAGTTCATTTCTCAGGAATCTGAAAATTTTATGAAAGCAAATTAAATACATCACGTCAGCACCATATCAACCATCCACCAATGGATTAGCAGAAGCATTTGTGCAGACAATGAAACAAGCTCTAAAATCTGCAAGGGAAGCATTAATTTATTCAGAAGCATCTGGGTACTTTCTTACTATCCTACAGAAAGATCCCTCATGCTACAACAGAAGCTTCCCCAACTTTCCTAATAATGGGACAACAGTTGCATATTTGCTTTGATTTGTTGAAGTCATTGCCTGAACAAGACCTCTTTCCTACTCTGTCCAGACAACAGATAGTCTCATTTGGCTTCAACATGTCTATCATTTGCTGCCAGGTCATACCTCTCGAGAGCATACATCTCTGATTGAATTGCCTGACCTCACCATTACAGGTGAGATACCATTGACTCAGCAGTCACCTGTTCCTGACTCTCCTTTTCTATTCACCTCCGCAGCACATGCAGCCTCCTCCCCTGTTTGACCAGACACAACATCTTCACTTGTTTGAGCTACTACTCGTGATCTCATTGTCAGACCAGCACCAATAACACCTCCCAGTGTAAGAACACTGGAAGTCTGCCATTATCCACCTTGAGAGAGAAGGCCTTGTCATAGGCTTGATCTTGACCTAGAGGAAAACCCATGTTATGGGGTGGAATAGCCCCTGGGGTGTACCCCTGAGATGTGGCAATTTTACCTAATTTCCTAGTTTACTGCTTATCCTATTGGGTGGGAGGGATTTACATTAGCAGGGGAGGACTATTTTGGATATTTTGTTGACAGCCCATCAGTTGCCATAATAATGTAAAATTAAACCATTAGTGTTTAGGCCAAACTGATCTGTGTTGGTTTTCTTCTTCTTCTGAATAAAGCCTCTTTGGATACATATTCCCTGTCTGGTTCTCTAAAATCTTGTTTGTTACAAAGACCCCACATAAAAAGAAGGTAAGGGGATATCCCTTTAGTTTGGGCTGTGGATGTCAACAGGCAGCACATTTACAAGAGGATCTCTTCCAGGGTTGATTGAAATGCTGTGAACCATGGTTGGGAGAAAGACATCTCCTTAGATGGGGTAGCAGCCTGGTAAGTGAAACCTCCAGGAAATGGGTTGCAATTTTGCCTTGTGTGGGACCCTTTTGTTTTCATTTTCCCACCTCACCTCCCCCACTGGTTCTGCTGTTGTACCTTGTGGATAACAAGCATCCAAGTGGGTGCACTAGTAATGGACCTTGGTGCTGTGATATTAATCTAGGAGATGAGATGGATCACAGAAGCCAGTGTGGATCCTCTTACCTTTGGGGATAGCAGACAGGATGTTTCTGTCAGGGTCAGTGGAGAAGGGGCAGGATGCTACAGGGGGACACTCCAAAGGTCTCAGGGACTGAGCTGCACCTATAGTTAACCAGCACTGTGAAGTCAGGTCTGGCTTTGGCCGGAGGAGAGTGCTTGGCTGGCTGATAGGGTCAGGCAGAAAATCTCACTTCATGGAAGCAGTGGGAGTAGTCAGAAAGTGACACAGTGATGGGTACCCCTAGAACAGTCACATTCAGGTTAAGCTCACTTATCTCCAGTGGAGTCTGTCACAGACTGGCTGGCCTTTGGTGAAAGGGGCTTTAGTTGTCCTATGGGGCATCTTGAACTGTGACCTAGACCAGGAGGAAGGATGGGGGACTCCATACATATGGAGGCAAAAACATTGAACTGGGCAAGGGTTCTCGAGGGTTACTGTGTGTGAGGATGAAAGGGGCTGTACCCCAGAAGGTGGGTGTTTTATTTACCTTTGGAAAGAGATGTGCAGTGCTTGTGGAGCCCAAGAAAGGAACCTGTAGTAGGGTGCTGTAATGCAATTTCTGACCACAAGGCCAGCATGCTTTCAGAGAGTCCCATGGTTAACATCTCTCATCTCCAGTGGCAGGGAGTCCCCCTGCATAAACCCAACCATATCAAATCTCTGTGGCTCCACAGATTCCTATTTTGTAAGGTTAAAAGGCACCACTGTGGTCACCTATTATGACTCATACAGCACAGGCCAGACAACTTCCCCAAACAAATTTCTACAGCCAATCTTTCAGGATAAACACACAACCTTGTTTTCAATATAGTTGGTAACAGCAAATCCACCACAAACCTCTGTCTGTGGTTCGAGGGGTTAATTCCTGTAGCTACAAGATGCGCACTTTCTTTCCAGCCCAAATTTGCCTTACAGCCACCTCCAGCTGGTGGGTCATGTTTGACCTTCCCCTGTGAGAGTGACAAGCCCACAATAAAATATTTGCTCCCTGTGGAGGTACTGCCTGAGTGGAATTAAGTCCAAATGTAACCTTCCCCTTGTTAAGTAAAATAGGTAGAGCCCGGGAGTCTCTCACTCTAAAACTGTGTCTACACCGGGGGTGGTGGATAGAACTCTGCATCTCAAGTCAAAGATCACTAAAACACTTCTCTTCCAGGGCCAAATTTATTTCAACCTAACACTTTGGCCCTCCAGACCCCTCCAGGAAGCAGTGAAAGACTTCACAGCAGCAGGATGCTACACTGCTGAAGAAGCCGTGTAGTTGACGTGCAAGATAATGCATATGGGTGTAGCAAGCCATGACAGGTAGTTACCTGAAAGTTGTGTGGTGTGTTTAGTAACTTACACCAGATCTCCCCATCCACATGCATAGAGATAGCTGGGCCAGCTAACCAGGCAGTGGCTGTCCTCTACACTGCACTGTAAGACATAAGAGTGGACTTGGCGCAAGTAAGTTTTCCAATCATAGAATCATAGAATCCTAGGGTTGGAAGGGACCTCATAGGTCATCTAGTCCAACCCCCTGCCAGAGGCAGGACCACTCCCACTTAAACCATCCCAGTCAGGGTTTTGTCCAGCCGGGCCTTAAACACCTCCAAAGATGGAGACTCCACCACCTCCCTTGGCAGCTCATTCCAATGTTTCACCACTCGCCTAGTAAAAAAGTTTTTTCTAATATCCAGCCTCGACCTCCCTAAGCACAACTTGAGACCATTGGTCCTCGTTCTTGTGGTGTTTTGGACTATCTAGGATCATTGGGGTTGTCATAGTGATAAATGGGAGAGTCGTTTAGGTGCTAGGAAAACCTGTCTGTCTTCTCCTTCTCTCTCAGTTCTCTTCAATAAAGACTTCTGATATAGCTGTGAATATGTTGTCCTCCTTATTGGATTATAATTCCCCTTAAAACTCTACATCTGGCGACAGAGGATGGGATATGTGATGGAGTAGCTATCCTTAACAATCCTGGCAACTTTGGAAAACCAGAATACAATGTAAGAAGCAAAACTTTATTTTACTGCTTGCATGGGGGTTGGGTGGTAGCTGTGAAAGCTGATTTGTTTGCCTAAGGGCTAGCTGGCTATTCTGAAAGCTGATCTGCCTGTTGTTAAGTACAAGGAAGAGATAAGGCTGGCTGGCTATTCTGAAAGCTGATCTGCCTGCTGTTAAGGGAAGAGACAAACAATAACCACAAGAGGGCATCATGGCTTTACTTACTACCCCCTTTGAAGCATATGATTGTTCGGCAGATTCGTGGCAGACATATACAGCCCGATTTCAAAATTTTGTAATAGCAAACGACATAACTGATGAGAAGAAGGTACCAGTTTTTCTAACAGTCATTGGAGTTAAGACTTATAATTTGCTATGTGATTTGCTTTATCCGGAGAAGCCAGAGCAGAAACCTTACGGGGACCTAGTGGAAGTTCTGGGAGCACATTTTTCCCCAAAGCCACTAGTAATCGCAGAGAGGTATAGGTTCTACCAAAGGAACCAAGAGGAAGGTGAATCAGTTGTACAATTTGTAGCAGCTCTGCGGAAGCTGGCAGCACACTGTGACTTCAAGAACATGTTAGAGGAAATGCTGCGTGACAGGCTGGTGTGTGGCCTGCACAGTGAACCAACACGAAAACGCCTGTTGACTGAAGGTCAACTCACCTTGCAGAAGGCTGTGGAAATTGCAGTCTCCATGGAACGCGTCACCCAAGACATGCAACAGATCGGGGTCAGTGTCCGTAAAGTATCCTTACAATCTGCTCCCAGGGCACGGGGGAGACAAGAATGTTACCGGTGTGGGAAGCAGGACCACCTCGCATCAGAGTGCCGATTTAAAGAACTACGGTGTCGACAATGTGGTAAGAGAGAGCACGTTGAACGTGCCTGCAAACAAAGGAAGGGTGAGCCGAACAGAAGTGACAGACCTGACAAAAATGGGCCGTTGTGTTGGCGGACTAAGAGGGAAATTCTGCATGCAGTAGAGCAGAATACTGGTGATCATAGTGATACCCAATTGGAAGATGAAGATTCCATCCATGTTTTGTCTATAACAGCTGGCCCACGTAAATTCTGGGTAACACCTGTGTTAGAAGGCAAACCTACACGCATGGAACTGGACACTGGCGCAGCAGTTTCATTAGTTTCTAATCTTGTGTATGAGAAGGACTTTAGACATCTGCCACTTAAGCCGACAGTAGTCGTTTTGAACACATATACTGGAGAGACTGTTCCCCTGTTGGGTACTATTGATGTGAAAGTAGAACTCAATGGACAGACCACAAAGCTACCACTGTTTGTGGTAAAGGGGAATTACCCAGCCCTAATGGGAAGATCTTGGATCAGGAAAATCCAACTCGATTGGTCACAAGTGCATCAATTGACTAAAGAAGAAATGAATCTAGCAGCAATACTAACGAAACATGCTGCTGTTTTTGGTGAAGACTTAGGCAGTATGAAGGGAATCACTGTGAACTTAAATCTAAAGCCTGATTGCCGACCCAAATGTTTGAAGGCCAGGATGGTGCCATTTGCCATCAGACCCAAGGTGGAAGAAAACTTGGAGCAGTTAGTCAAAGAGGGAGTCTTGGTGCCAGTTACTCACAGTCAGTGGGCGACACCCATTGTCCCAATAGTGAAGAAGGATGGCTCCATTCGGATTTGTGGAGATTTCAAGGTCACTGTCAACCCAGTGTTACGTGCAGAACAATATCCTCTTCCCCGCATTGAGGACATCTTTGCAGGTCTGGCTGGAGGACAAAAATTTAGCAAGATTGATTTGAGTCAAGCGTACTTACAGATGCATGTTGAAGAAGAATCTCAAGAATTGTTGACAATTGTAACACATAAGGGGTTGTACAGATACTGTCGTTTACCTTTCGGCATTACTTCAACCCCAGCTTTGTTCCAAAGGGCAATGGATCAGATTTTGAGTGGTTTATCCGGAGTACAGTGCTATCTGGATGACATCCTGGTCACGGGCAAAAATGAGGAGGAACACCTCACGAACTTGGAAGCTACTCTGCAAAGACTGGAAGAGTATGGTCTGCGTGTTCACCGAGACAAATGTAAGTTTTTCCAGCCCTCAGTTGAATATTTAGGACATATAATTGATGCTGATGGTCTCCATAAGTCTCCAGCCAAGGTTAAGGCTATTGTGGATGCTCCGCTACCTCAGAACGTAAGCCAACTTCGCTCTTTTTTAGGCTTATTAAACTATTATGGCAAGTTTACTCCACAATTAGCGACACTCCTGAAACCCCTACATGAGCTTCTGGGGCTGAAAAAGGCCTGGAACTGGACCGAAGCCTGTGATATTGCGTTTAATGAAGCTAAACGCTCACTGGTAAACTCTAAGGTTCTGACACATTTTGACCCATCCTTGCCCCTTCAGTTGGCTTGTGATGCCTCCCCTTATGGAGTTGGAGCTGTATTGTCACATATTATGCCTTCTGGTGAAGAGAGGCCTATTGCTTTTGCTTCACGCTCCTTGACCAAGGCCGAAACTAACTATGCCCAAATCGAACGCGAAGCACTGGGCATTGTTTTTGGCGTTCGGAAATTTCACCAGTACCTGTGGGGAAAGAAGTTCACACTTCTCACTGACCATCGACCCCTGACATCAATTTTGGGGCCACACACAGGCATCCCACATTTGGCTGCTAGTCAGATGCAACGATGGGCATTGATACTTTCTGGATACACATATGAAATCAAGTACAGGCAATCCTCTTTGCATTGCAATGCTGATGGCCTTTCAAGACTACCCTTACCGGCACACCCGCAGGATCAGGGCCAGGAAGGAATCTTTTACTTTGAACAGGTGGAAAACACACCTGTCACGGCTACTCAAGTGAAGAAAGCAACACGGGTTGACCCAGTACTCTCACGAGTTATGGATTTCGTGATGCATGGAACATTCTTACCTGACTCTCAGGTCTCTCCTGACCTCCACCCCTATGTGTCTAGGAGGACAGAGTTATCAACCCAATCCGGGTGTTTGTTGTGGGGTATGCGTGTTATTATCCCACCTTCATTAAGACCACGTTTGTTGGAACAGCTCCATTCAAGTCACTGCGGCATAGTGCGCATGAAAGAAATTGCACGGAGCTATTTCTGGTGGCCGGGCTTAGACAGGGCCATTGAAGAAACGGCTAGAGCTTGTACCTCGTGCCAGAGCGTCCGGAACACACCGCAGTTGGCACCTCTTCACCCATGGGATTGGCCCGAAAGGCCATGGCAACGTATCCATGTTGATTTTACTGGCCC
>ML682132.1:945133-1047750 GCA_007922195.1 Podocnemis expansa
CATTTTTTCTAGGAGTTCTCCTCCCCCACTCTCCTCGCGTACTGGGGCTTCAGTAGAGCCCTTAAGACATTTGTTTGATTCCCCCCCCATGTTCCAACTACCTTCTCTTTTATTGCTGATGCTACAGTCCCAGCACCCCCCAAGTTCCATCCCTCCCCCCAGATCACCCACATTCTCACTTACCTGTGGGCTTTGGTCTCCTTCCCCTGTTGAACCTAGTTTAAAGCCCTCCTCACTAAGTCAGCCAGTCGGTGCCCAAATATGCTCTTCCCCTTCTTGGACAGGTGAAGGCCATCTCTGCCTATCAATCCTCTGTCCTGAAACAGGACTCCATGGTCAAGGAAGCCAAATCCTTCTTTTAATCTTTTAATCATTCCCATGGCTGTTTTCTGACCTCTCCTGGGACTGTGGGCACTGAACTGGACAAAGGATCCCTGCATTGGTTGTCCCATGGCCTAGGTCTAAATCCATCTAGTGATTAAAACAAAGGAGCTGGGAGTCAGGACGCTTGGGTTCTATCCCCAGTTCTGGTGGGGCCTTGCAATTAAAGCAGAAGGGGCTGGGAGCTTGGGCTCCTGGCTTCTGTTCTATATATAAGGTGGATTGTCTTTAACTGGGTGACAAAGGAGGTTCATGACTCTTGATCCTTCCCTCTGTGCCATGGATCTCACTAGCACTAACAAGCTTTATAGATCCCCCAGCCAGGTCTGACCACTCTCAACCAACCCATGGTGCGTGGGGGGAGAATTTGATTAATGGCTGACAGTTTTCCTCTTTGTCACATCCTGACATGGGAAGCTGGGAATGGGCTAGACTGGTTACCAAAGATTAGGTTACCAAAGATTTTAAACAACCAGAACAGTGATGTCTCTAAATAAAACCCTTCTTCTTGCTCAACTCCTGCTGAGAAGATTCTCAAGCTGCTGGTGGGGTAGAGCTCTCCTTCTACAGCTGTGTGTTTTCGAAAGTCCACATTTCTGCAGATTCATGCCAGGATCCTGTTGCAGAAACACCAAGGGCTGAGGACCTCTGCTTTCCCAAACCATCCAGCATTTTGGAGCTTCCTGACTTGAGATTCTTTTGACAAACCCTGCTTTTCAGAAAGTGCTCGGCTGTAGGTATTGATTGCAGGAGGATGTGGGAGGTTCTGTGCCCTGCATTGTGCAGGAGGTCAGACTAGATAATCATATCAGTCCCTTCAGACCTTAGGCTCTGTGAGTCTATGAGTTTACTAGGTTATCCTGATCTCGTTGTATGATATCATGGTCTTTCTCTGTATTAACAATCTCTCCCAGTTTTGTGTCAATCAGCAAATTTTATTAGCAAACTCCCATTTTTTGTGCCAAGGCTAGTAATAAAAAGGTTAAATAAGTTTGATCCCAAGACCTATCCCCTGAGGAAATGCACTAGTAACTGAGAATTCAGTTTCTAGTATGACCCATTATAGAGTTGTAACCCCAGTTCCAGGAGGGGAGTGGGATTTAGGAGCCAGGACTTCTGGATTCTATCCATGGTTCTGGGAGGCAAGTGGGGTCTAGTTTTGGGGGAGGGGGAAGGGTGAGATTTGGCAGTCAGGACCTATGTTCCCTCTAAGCATGTGTGCAAGCACACAGGTTGCAAAACCTGCGCGCACAACAAAATAAAGCGCGCACAAAAAAATTCAACGGTGCTAATATTTTTATGCTACTTTAAAAAGGTGATTTCAAGGAGCATGTTTCAAATACTGTTTTATAATTTATGAAATCATTTCCATCACCACATCAAAATAAAATTTAGACATTATTTACATCATACACACTTACTTCATTGCACTCACAAGTTTGACCACATTCACTGGAGTGCGCACAAATTTGGACACTGGTTCCAAAAATTTGCACAAAAGAAATTTTTTGTGCACACAGCCTATGAAAAATTAGAGGGAACACTGGTCAGGACTCCCAGGTTGAATTCTGAGCTCTGGGAGTAGATTGGGGGCCTAGTAGTTGAAGCAGAGGGCTGGGAAATAAAACTTCTGGGGTTCATCCTTGCCTGTGAGAGGGGAGTAGCAGTTATTAAGGTAGACTAGGCGGACTGGGGTCCAAGAAAAGAGAAGTGAGGGCTCCTATGTTACTTGCATATTGTGGGTGTGTCGCTAGGCAAAACACTTCCTCCTCCAAACTTTCATTATGCAGTCCTCAGCCTCAGCCCTGGACCCAGAACCTGATAAGGTTAACCCAGCTTTCTGGGAAAAACAGACCTCCAAAAACATAGTAAGTGAAGACAATGCCTCAATCCCCTGAGCCAGCCAGTTCCCCCAGATGAAAACCATGAAGCATTCTCTGCATAGCTGTGGATTTGAGCCCATAGGCTATTTTTCTCTCCTTCACAGCTTCATCTGATCCCATTTTCATTAGCTGTTTTCTCTCCCCAGCAATTTTCTAGATCTCTGTCTTGTAACCATGTGTTACAATGACTGTGGCCTAGTTGCAAAGAATATCACACCTGGCTATTCTGGAAAACCAGAGGATGCCCAGAGAGATCCTCTCCAATGGTGTCTTCCTAAATTGCTATTTTATTTCTCACTTACTACTCTTCTGCCTTTCCTTTTCCATCAATTACACCCCTTTTTGACTCTCCCTAGGGCACCATAGAACAAGGTATAGCAACCTTCCCACCTCACCAACCACAGAGGCAAATAACAGCCAGACCCCAACAACCTTGAAAATTCCTCAGCTGGCCTCTGCCATATTGTTGTTCACCACCTTGCTGGTGAGTGTGGTAGGCAATGGCTTGTGCCTGTGGGTGGCGGGGCTGAAAATGAGGAGAATGGTGACCACCCTCTCATTCCTCCACCTGGCCTCCTGTTTTCTGATCTTCACTGATCCCCTTCTTTGCTGTCAACATCCTCTTGGGCTTCCACTGGGCCTTAGGCATTGCCATATGCAAATTCTTTAACACATGGATCTCTGTGTGCATGTTCTCCTTCATCTTCCTTCTTACCATCATCAGCCTGGATGGATAATTTCTCACATACCATCCCATTTGGTGCCAGCATCATTGCACCATGCCCTAAGCTGGGAATATGGTTACAGGCATGTGGCTGATCTCCTGCACCCTTAGTGTTTCTTACCTGGCCTTCTGGGAGACCATGTGATGGACAGGGACAGAATCATTTGCATTAACAATTATGATGTCTCCAGAGACTGGAAGGTGGCTGAGATGCAGGGCCTGGGAAGACATTTCCACCTGGCTGGCTTCATAGTTTGGTTTATGATGGGTTTTCTGCTACCCTTCTGCACTATTGTGGGATACTATAGTCAGGTGGGGCTTAAGATGAATGAAAAGAAACTAGCACTGGCTGGGAAGCCCTTTAAAGTTATAGTGGCTGCAGCAGTGTCCTCCTTCCTCATCTGGATGCCCTACCACCTCCATTATGGCTTGAAGCTCTAAAATAAGGAGGTACCAGGGGTCATGTCAGGGGCCCTCTTGCTTACAATTTGCATCCTGCTTTAAAGCCTGCTTCACTCCTGTACTGTACCTCTTTGTAGGGGAGAAGTTCTGGCAGGCCTTCAGGATGTCTCTTCTCATTCTGGTCAAGGCAGCTTTTGTTGGCAATCTTGGCACCAGTACCTCCAAAGAGAGCCCTGTGTAGAAACACAAATATGGATCCAGATCCAGATCCTATCTGCATCTATTCCACAATCCACAAGCCAGGTTTTATGTGTATCCCCATCTGCACTGCCCCTGCCTCACTGCACCAAGGATAGGAGCAGAGCATTTGTGTGGGTGCATGGCAGTCTGTGTACAGTAGCATAACTAAGAAAGCAGCAGCTTAATACATGTTCGCACACTTGTTGGTTTTATTTTAAACCTAAATTTTTTACACAGTCATAGGGTCCTGGTGCAACCTCCATGACTTCTGGGGCAGCTGCCTCCGTCAGCTCTTGGACTGTCAGAGAGCAGCAGGTTCTGCCCTAACAACTGACCTACACTGCTTCCTGGATGGACCTCCCAAATAGCTGCAGATCGCACCCCCTAAACAAGTGATGGTGGTCAGCCCTCTTGCCCTGCCATGGGTCATTCAGCTGTTGGGTGGCACCACAAACTAGCAGCTCCTGATGCAGTTCAGAGTGTCTTCTAGCCCTCCCCTGAAAAACTTTTACTCAGTCTGGGCTGTTCGGTGGCAGTAGCACTTCATCTAATTGGGTAAGTGGCAGTGGGGAAGGGGTGGGGGGTGGCTGCACATCATCAGCTGATTGGTGGAGTGTGGGGACTGGCCAGAAGAGTTGGGCTCTTAGAGTCAGATGAGGAACAGCTGTGGGTGGGACTAGCCAGTAAACTGAGCTGCAGCTATCCCTCCCTTGGCAGATAAAAATAGAATTTGCATCTGAGCTCAAATCCGCAACAATGGATCTGTAGATGTCCGCCCATCTGAATTGGGCACCTGCAGATCTGCAGGATTCTACCTCCAAGTCTAGTGGGTGACATGGATCAGAAGCTGAGAACATAAAAGAAGAGATGACCTGAAGGTGCTTAGACTTAGAAAGAGCTGAAAACTTGGCCTCCCATCTGTTCCTAGATCCCTAATATTTCTAAAACCTAACTGGTTCAAGGATCTCAATGTTTATAAATCTCCCAGGGTCCCTGGATTGTAGCTTTCCTGCTGTCTCCAGAATCGCATGTATTCTGTCTGGGTCTCTCAGTTTTTTTTCAAACACAGTAATGACATCAGATCGCTAGCCAACTCCAGAATTTTGTTTGTTTTAAGTCTCTCAATGTATTCTAACATAACAGAGTCTCTTTGATTGTGTATCATTAAATGGCATTGGAATCTTATTTATTCTAAGGCAGTGGTTTCCAACCTTTCCCTTTATGTGGACCACTACATCATCATCAAAAGCTTTTGTGGACCACCATGTAAACAAACCATTTTAAACATTTTTAACATAGCCTATATGAAGGGACATTAAAAATGCAGCTGTTTCTAATAATTTATTACAGTCACAAACATATTGCACTCATCACAGGATATTGACTTGCAGTAATTCTTAATCCCCCACTCCCCGCACACCCACGGACCACCTGCTACCCTTACCAACCACCAGTGGTCCACAGACCACAGGTTGGGAACCACTGTTCTAAGAGGCTCAGTGTATTTAAACTCACTGACCATGGGATCTAGATTTTGGGCTTGCTCTAGACCACCACTGGATTCTGGAGTATTTTCAAACCTGGAATCCAGCAGTTTCCAGATTCTTTGCTAAAAGTCTCACAGGGTTCTACATTTCCAAATATTTTAAACCCATTTGATGCAATATATAATAGAAAAGTCTCTGTTATAACAGCCATATCTAGCTCTTCTCTGGAGCTTTCGGTGGTGTTTTGGGTTACTTTAGATCTTTGGTGTTGCCATAGTAGCAGATGGGTGGGTTGTTTTATTGCTAGGAAAACCTGCTCTCTGGTTTCAGTTTCTCTTCAACAAAGGTTCAGTATGGAGTTATTAGTATGCTGTCTCCTGATTATTTGATTATAATACACCTATACAACATACTGGTGATGCAGAAAGTGAATGGTGTAGCAACACTGAACAACCAGAAGTCAGGGTACTATAAGAAAAAAAATTCTTTGCCGTTTATTATTGTGCCAGCTGGAAATCAGAGCTGTGCACTTCGAAAAAGGCAGTAGAAGGGGATAATGACCAAAAGAGAGCAGTAGGCCACCTTGGCTTCACTCACTGCCTCCCCAACCCCCCCAGCATTTGAGGACTTTTCAGATCTATGGGCTATATACACGGTGCATTTTCAGAATTTCATGGTAGCAACTAGTATAACAGATAAAAAGAAAGTGCCTGTCTTCTTAATGCTTATAGGCACCAAGACCTGTAGTTTACTATGTAATTTGCTTTATCTGGAAAAGCCAGAGGCAAAATCTCACAGTGATCTAGTGGAAATTCTGGGGCACGTTTTTCTCCAGAACCCATGGTAATAGCAGAGAGATATGAGTTATACAAGTTCCACCACAGAAACCAAGGTGAAAGTGAATCAGTTTTACAGTTTCTAGCAGCTCTCAGAAAGTTGGGGAAATATGTGATTACAAGAACATGTTAGAGCAGGGATCTCCAAACTTTTTCACCTGAGGGCTGAATCT
Organism: Podocnemis expansa; assembly: GCA_007922195.1. Lineage (NCBI taxonomy): Eukaryota > Metazoa > Chordata > Testudines > Podocnemididae > Podocnemis > Podocnemis expansa. The sequence continues at coordinate 951,260 of ML682132.1, forward strand.
TCTTTTACTTAATTACAAGTGGACCAGTTGACCAACCTGCCTTCCTGCTGGCTCCCTGACCCCCAGGGCCATTCCCCACTGGCTCCCCAACACCTTGGGCCCCTTTCCCACTGGCTCACTAACCCTCCTGGGTGCCTGCCCCCTTACCTGGCTGGAGCTGCAGAGGCGTCCTGAGTTGCTCTCTGACCAGGCTGCTCCTGCCCTCAGTCATGCATCTGACCATGCTCAGGGCGGGAGATTTGAAAACTCACCAACCTGGCCATAGCTCCCTCATTTGCAGGCCAGATAACATTGCTTTCTGGGCCATATACGGCCTGTGAGTCATCATTTGGAGATTCCTGTGTTAAAGGAAATGCTTCATGACAGACTGGTGCGTGGCTTGCACAGTGAACCAACACGGAAGAACCTACTAACTGGAGCTTAGCTTACCTTGCAGAAAGCCATCAATATTGTGATCTCCATAGAATGGGCCACCCAAGACATGCAACAAATCAGGGCTGGAGTGAATAAGGTATCTCCAGAAGCTACCCACAGGGCACTGGGGAGATGGGAATGTTACCAGTGTGGAAAGTAGGGTCACCTTACATCAGAGTGCTGGTGTAAGAAACTACTGTATTGACAATGTGGCAAGAGAGGACATATTGAACATGCTGCAAACAAAGGAAGGATGAGCCAAACAGAAGAGTCAGACCAGGGAAAAATGAGCCACTGGTTTGGTAGACTAAGAGGGAAATTCTGCATGCAGTAGAGCAAACCCAAGGTGACCAAGGCGACACCCAGTAAGAAAATGAAGTGTCACTCCATGTTTTGTCTATGACAGCTGGTGGACATGGATTCTGGGTGACTCCCTCTGTTGGAAGGTAAACCTGCATACATGGAATTGGACACCGGCACAGCAGTTTCATTAATTTTGAACACCCTGTATGAGAAGGACTTAAGGCATCCACCACATATGCCGACAATAGTTGTTTTGAAGATGTACATTTGAGAGGCTGTTCCCCTGTTGGGTACTACTGATGGACAGGCTGCCACCATTTGTGGTGAAGGGTAATTACCCAGCCCTAATGGGAAGGTCGTGGATTAAAAAGATCCAACTCAACTGAGCAGAAGTGCATCAAATGACTAAAGAGGAAATGGGTCTGGCAGCTGTACTAGTGGAACACACTGCTGTTTTCAGAGAAGGCAGCATGAAGGGAATCACCGCAAAGTTAAATATTAAGCCTGATTGCCAACCAAAATGTTTGATGGCCAGAATGGTTCCATTTGCCATCCGACTCAAGGTGGAATTAAACTTGGAGCAGCTAGTCAAGGATGGAGTCTTAGTGCCAGTTACTCACAGCCAGTAGGCGACACCCATCATCCCAATGGTTAAGAAATATAGCTCCATTTGGATTTGTGGAGCTTCAAGGTCATTGTTAACCCAGTGCTGTGTGCAAAGCAATATCCTCTTCCTCTCATTGAGGATATATTTGTGGCTTTGGCTGGAGATAAAAATTTAGCAAAATTGAGTTGAGTCAAGCATACTTAGAGATGCATGTCTAAGAAGAATCTCAAGAGTCATTGACTATTGTAACACATAAGGGGTTGTACAGATACTGCCACTTTCCTTTCAGAATTACTTTGGCTCCAGCTTTGTTCCGAGGGCAATGGACCAGATTATCAGGAGTACAGTGTTATCTGGATGACATCCTGGTCACTGGCAAAAATGAAGAGAAGCACATTATGAACTTGAAAGCTGCTCTTCAGTGACCAGAAGATCATGACCTATGGGTTTGTCAAGACAAATGTGAATTTTTCCAGCCTTTTGTTGTATATTGGGGATATATAATTGATGTTGCTGTCCTCCATAAGTCTCCAGTCAAGGTTAAGGCTATTGTGAATGCTCCACCCTCTCAGAATGAAAGCCAGCTTCACTCTTTCTTAGGGTTATGGAACTGTTATGGCAAATTCCACAGTTAGCAATGATCCTGAAACCCCTACTTGAACTCCTTGGGCCAAATAAGGGTTGGAACTGGACTGAAGCCTGTGGTGTTGCATTTAACAAAGCTAAACTCACACTGATAAATTGTAGGGTTCTGGCACATGTAGATATTTCCCTATCCCTGCAGTGCATCCCCTTATGGAGTTGTGGCAGTACTGTCATATGTTATTCCTTTAGGTGAAGAATGGCCTATTGCTTTTGCTTCATGCACCTTAGCCTAACCAGTGGTTAAAGTATAATTTGACAGGCCCCCTTCCTGTATTGTCTGGGCCCATTCATGCATGTGTGGACCCCAGCCCAGGTAAGCATTTGCCACCACTTCTCAGTACTATACGTATTGGTTATTGTTCCATAAAAATACTTTTATGGTGTTTGTCTATATCAGTTATTGTCACCCCTGTGGTGGCTCTGGAGGGCAATTTTCCATTTTAAGCCCTGATGGAAGCTGAGAAAACATGCTAGTGTCAGGGTTAACCCATGGAACTCTCTGTCTCAGTATTTGCAGAATTCATTGGTAGGACTCCCTGCTACAGGGGAATAGAAAGACTAACCTCCAGGGCAGCCTGTCATATGGAGTATTAGTGGGATTAACTGGAGGGACTCAATGCAAAGGGGTGTTTCGAGTCAATGAGATGAGATTTTCCCTGTTTATCATGCACATAACTCATCTCATGAAGCTGGCGTGGAACCCAGCATTCCTGACTCCCAGCAGCCCCTCCTGATCTAACCAATAAAACTCCCCAGCTGATGACTCAGCCTTTATTGTAAGCTAAAGGGGCTGGGGTTATTGCGGGGTCATGGTACAGCCCACTTCACAGACTTGTGTAAAATCCAGGCCCCTCCTTGTCACAGGGTCATGTCTCAATAGATGAGCTCCCTGCCAAGCATTCAGTGTAGTAGAGAAGGTGGACTGGCCGCCTGCTAGCCTGGGGCCTATCCCAGATCTGTGAGGACATGGGAGCAAGTGGCTAAACAGGGACAGGCTGGGAGTTAGGATGTCTGGGTTCTAACCCCAAATCTGAGAGGGCAGCCCAGGGTAGTTTTAAAGCAATAGCTGTTTCTAAGATGGTTTATGTGATAAGACAGTGTCCAAATAATTATTTCCTTGTATGGTTTGAGGTTTTTTGATCACATAGAACAGGGCAGGGTGGATCATCTAAAAGACACAAAGTAAAGGAGAGTAAACTAAGCACATAGGCAGGGCTTGGGTGTGTGGGAGGACAGCCACATACACACTTTGCTGGGAAAACATCCACCATTCAAGCCTCCTGCTTTATCAGATCCATGTTTCCAACACCTGCTGCCCGGGCGAGCTGAGATAATGGGCCGAAGCCCCCGTGCTGGGTCTGAAGGGGAATTTACTTGCTAAGCTGTCAGAGGATGCACATCTGTGTATCCTTGGGTTATGATCTATATGGTTTTCTAAGTTCCAAAGGGGCAGCCGTGTTAGTCTAGTAAAGCAAAAAAAGCAAGGAGTCTTGTGACACTTAAAGATTAACAGATTTATTTATCTCATGAGCTTTCGTGATTTTTCTGTTCACTTGTGCACTGTGATTGTACAGTTTGATACCAAGTATGCCATGCAAAGTTTCTTTATGGATGCTCACAATCTAGTCTACATGATTACTGTAGTATCATGTTTCCTGCAGCGTCATGCATGCGTACAGAGGTGTAGCATGGTTTGAATGGCTTGAGAGGCAGGAGACAGACAGAATTGTCTTCCAGCAACATATAAACAACCAGAACTAGAAGCAAGCAAATACCTGGAGGAGGTAACAAAGAATGTGCAAACTGACATCCTGACCTCAGACTGGACAAAGAGATCACCTCCACTGAGAAAGGGAGGAGTCAAGGGGGTTGGAAACAAAAAGAGATGCTTGGGAGGATTTGGGGCTTTTTGCCTGGGAATCTCCATCTTGAAACTAGAGAATCCCCTTGCCTGCTCTTCTCACATCTACTGTCCCTCTTTCTCCCCCCTTGTGCCCAGGGCTCTGTCTTGCAGCCATTCACTGTCTGTGGTGCAGTTACTGAGGCTACCCTGCCTGGATGTTCTGTAGGATTGGAGGGGGTATTCTGAGAGGTCCTTTCTTATGGTCCCTTTCTACTACTTACGCCCCCCCCCCATTAGTTCTCCCTTCCTTCCATTCTATATCTCTTCTGACCCTCCTCTGTTATCCCTTCAAACCCACCTTTTGTCTCTCCCTACGGCACCATGGACCAAGACATCATGACCTTCCCACCAAGCATAGAGACAAATTTCAGTCAGACACCAGCAACCATGAAGACTCCTCACCTGGCCCTTGCTGCATTGCTGATTGCCACCTTCCTGGTGGGTTTGGTGGGGAACAGTCTGTACCTCTGGGTGCTGGGGATGAAGATGAAGAGTTCAGTGACGACTGTCTGGTTCTTCCCCTTGCTGTCCTGCTACCTCTTCTCGACCTTGCTGATCCCCTTCTTCACAGTCTATATCTTTCTGGATTTCCACTGGGTCTTTGGCATGGACATGTGCAAACTTCTAAACTGCTGCATCTTCATGGGCATGTTCACCTCTGTCTTCCTGCTCACTCTCATCAGCCTGGACCGCTACATCCTTATTTGCCATCCCATCTGGTCCTGGTATCACCACACCATGCTCCATGCTCAGAATCTGGTTATGGGTGTGTGGGTGGTCTCCTTTGCCCTCAGCACTCCCTCCTTGGCTTTTTGGGAGACCCATGTGGTGAATGGGGGCAGAATCATCTGCATCAACAATTATGATGCCTCCAGAGCCTGGAATGGAACTGAGATATAGAGCTCAGGGAGACGTATCCACCTGGCCATGTTTGTGGTTCGGCTCCTGCTGGGCTTCTTGCTACCCTTCTGCACTATCACTGGATGCTATGCCTGGGTGGGACAGAAGATGAAGGAGAAGAAGCTGGTGTTGGCTGGGAAGCCCTTCAAAGTCTTGGTGGCCATGGTGGTTTCCTTCTTCTTCAGCTGGCTGCCCTACCACCTTTACCACTGTTTGAAACTCTAGAAGAAGGAGGTGCCGGAGTCAGTGTCGGGAGCCTTTTTACTCATTTACACCTTCACAGTCTGCTTCAATACCTGTTTCACCCCCATACTCTATCTCTTCATGGGGGAGAAGTTCTTTCAGGTCTTCAGAATGTGTCTTCTAATGCTAGCCAAGGCAGCTTTTGTTGATGATTTTAGTAACAGTTCCCCTGCGTCTAGTGGGTTACATGGATCAGAAGCTGCAAACAGAAAAAAAGGAGTTGACCTGAAGGTGCCTAGACATAAGTCAAGTTGAAGACTTGGCTTCCCATTTGTTCCTAGATTCCCACTGATTCTAAAATATTATGAGTTCCAGGTATCTCAAAGTTTCTACACCCTGTGGAGTCCATAGATTCTAAATTTCCCACTGTCTCCAGAATCCCATGTGTTGTAGGTCTCCCAATTTTTTCAAAGGTTTCATTAATCACATCAGATTTCTAGCCAGCTCCAGAATACTACTTGCTTTAGGTTTTTCAATCTGTTTTAAACAGATTGTGCATCACAAACTAGCTATGGAATCTTATTCATTCTAGGCCTTTCAGAGCATCCCGGTCCAGCGAGCATAGTCGTAGATTCCTGACTGGTTCTATGTCCCTGGGTTCAAGATAATTTTCAAACCTCCTGGAATCCAGCAGGTCACAAATTCTTTGCTGAAATGTTTTAGAGGGTTTTTGGATTTCCAAATGCTTTAAAATACATACATGCAGTTTATTATAAAAGAGTCTGTATTATAACAGCCATACCTAGCTCTTGTCTAGAGCTTTCCATCAGTGGAGATCTGAGAATGTTAGCTAGGAGGTCAGTAGCTGTCTCCTGATTTTTAGAAATGGGGAAACTGAGGCACAGAATGGGGGACTTGACTTGGCACTTGTCTTGGCCAAGGACACCCAGCAAGCCAGTGGCAGAACTCAGAGGAAACTCAGACCTACTATATTGCAGCCCATGTCTCTATCCATTTCATTTCCTTAGATTGCACGCTCTCTCTTTTTGCTTTGTGTTTATACAGTGCTCAGCACAGCAGGGATTAGGGCATGGACTGTGGCTCCCAACACTACTCAAATTAAAAATAATGAGTAATCATTCCTGTGTGTTGTTTGTACTCCATGGATCCCATAGGTTTGTGTGGGCTCCCCTGACATTATTTACAAACATAGCATGACCCAATCACTATTCAGTGTGCAGGTGCTCTGGCTTAGTTTAAGAGTGGCCAATAAGGAAAATAAGTTGACAGTCTAGCCGAAGAACCTACTCACAGGGGAACACACCAGGGTGGTGAAGCAGTAACCTCCAAGTTTAGATAAAGATTTAAAATATCCCCCCCCCAGGGTGGATTCTCCATCACCTGCAACTTTTAACAGTAGATTAGATGGTGCTGCAGAGATCTGACTGCTCTAATTCAACCAGGAATTAATTCAGGGATATTTGATAGGAGGTTAGACGAAGGGACCACCATGCTTTTTGGCCTTAGAATGTCCTAATCCATCCAGAGGTCAGACAGGTGTTGTGGTGCTGTGCAGGTCTGTGGAATCCAGGCTGGAGTAGGCCACCAGCATAGTATGGAGGGTGACAGCTTTAAAAATCTTCCTCCAATGCTATTGTTCACACATAATGAGACCAGCAGCCATAACAGATGCCACCTCTCACTGATTCAAAACTGAATTGGTTCTCATGCGTTCTAGGATTGCTGGCCAGTTCTGGTGCCAGATCTGTCAGTGGTTTGAATATGATTTGATCTGAGGTAGTCTAGATTTAGAACATCACATTTTCTAAACCCCTGTAGGTTTCAAAAGTCAGTAGGATCCTATGCATGCTAGATATTTGGCTGGGTTTTGAACCTCTTGGATTTTAGGTCTTGTGACCTTCCTATCCAGCAGTATGGACTGGTGTATAGTTGTGTCACCACAATTCTCCTCTCACAGGCCCTGACTTACACTGCTTTGCTGTATGTACTCCCACTTGTTGGTAAGCTCACATTGAGACTCCTGAGTGTAATCATTCTCTCACCTAGTGGCAGAGCCCTCCTTGTAGCCACTCATAGGATAGACCCCCCAGCAAATGCCCCCAGTCCCAGATGCAACTTGGGAACTACCATTCTGCATGATTCAGTGCTGCCCAGTGCATCCTTCAAGCTCATTTACACTTGTCCTTCAGTTTATCAAAGAATTGATATGCACCAGCTCTGTCACTGCAAGTGGAGTCTCTCCACACACTCATTCTACTTGCACTGTTTTAGATAAAGAATATAAGTTTGCAGTAAGATTTGAAGTGATTCTAAGTCAGAGTGATATAAATCAAACAATTCTTCAGTCGAGTAGTTAATTGCTACCAAAATAAAAGCAAAATTAAAAAAAAAAAACCCAACACATTTTAAACTAAGATTACTGTTCCAGTTTATTCTCAGTTTACCACACAGGTTTATTTGTGATGTGTGTTGCAGCCAGACTCTTCCTGCACTGTGGGTAGTCAGTCCTTGATATTGCATAGAAGATGATTTCAAGGTGTGATAGGCTGTTCCCCAGATCTCATCCAGTATGTCACTGTGACCCTCCCAATTCCCACTCCTGAACCCTAATTCACCTAGCTTTGCCAAGTGACCATTTGCCCCTGAGTCAGTCCACTCCAGCCTCTCAGGTGCAATCAGTCACAAGCAATGGGTGTATGAGTGGGGCTGGCTCATGGGGCTCTGGCACCCCGATCTGACTTTTCTTTTGCAGCCCCCCCCCGCCCAGGGTGGTAGAGCAGCTGGCCTGGAGCAGAGCAGGCTGCCCCATGGGGCAGACCCCTCTGTTTCGCCCCACCTCTGGGCTGGCCCTCCTCAACCCTAGAGTGAAACAGCCGGCCCAGGGGCAGATTGAGCCAGCCCATGGGGCGGACTCTGCTCTCCCGCCCCTCCTCTGGGCTGGCTGTTCTGCCCTTGGAGTGGGGTGGGCCAGCCTGGGAGCAGGAGTCAGCCTGATGGGACGACTCGTCCCGCACCCAGCACCATGCCACCCCTAAGCTGGGCATCCCTGAGCTAGGGCTTTATTGGCTTATGATTTGAGCTGGCCCTGTGTATGTGTAACCCATATGCCTAATTAAAAGAGTGTTCTTTTTTAGGGATCTCTTAAGGCTGGGTTATGTGGCTGGGTAGATTTGGCTTCTCAGGCCCAGAAGCTTCTGGAAGTTAATTGGGTGGTTGCATTGAGCATGCTACCCAAGTTTTTCAACTGCTGCAGTGGTCAGATGCCTGAGAGCAAGCTGCCGGTCCAGGGCAGTTGCACTGAGAAGTTGCACTGTCTGCAAGGGAGGAAGCTGAGCCAGGACAGGTATAAAGAACAGGCTGTGTTCACCAACTCTGGGGCATTTTGCCTCAGGGTTTTTATATATGGTTGTGTATTTACAACTGGCTGTTGACTAAGTAAGCTGACTGGGCAGCAGTGCTCCCAGCAGAGGAAGGGTAAGTTTGCATGGATTTACACTGAGGATTTCTGTTGCCCAAAAGGACGGAGTTGCTTCTTTCAACACAAGCCTTATGACTTGATCAATAAAGACCATAACAGACGTGGATTTATTAAAGAGCCAGATCATCTTTACAGAGTTGTATAGTAATTATTTTGTTTCTTTCATCATAAAGTTAATATTTAATATAGCACGCTGCTTTTGTTTTCATTAACTCTCAACACTCTTCACTGAGTCCCTTTAGGACTTGCGTCTTGGGTCCCCAGCTGCTCCTCTGTGGGAGCTGGGATTTATTTCTGCTGGACACTGGAAAGAGAAACTAGAGGTGAACTCTAGCCCACCACAAGGTTACATATGCTTCTCCAATGTTCCTTCTAATTTTTCATAGGTTGTGTGTGCAAAAAGTTTCTTTTGTGCACATTTTTAGAACTAGCATCCAAATTTGTGCACACTCCAGCTAGTGTGGTCAAACTTGTGAATGCAATGAAGCAAGTGTGCGATGCAAATAATATTTAAATTTTATTTTGATATGGTGATGAAAATTACTTTTATAAATTACAAAACCTTATTTGAAACATGCTGCTTGAAACTACCTTCTTAAAATAGCATAAAAATATTAGCAGTGTTGAATTATTTTGTGCATGCTTTATTTTGTTGTGTGTGCAGGTTTCACGACCTGCGTGCATCTGCACACGCGCACAGCTTAGAGGGAACATAGCCTCTAGCTACTCGAGAGATGGTCCACAAGCGAGCACCCCCAGCCCCAGCAACCTCACTGGGATCCACTGTCTTACAGAGACTGGGGCCCTCTCCCAATCACCATACACTCAGGTCCATCCATTTAACAAAGAAATGGATTGTGCCCAGTCTTCTTCACTCACACAGCTTTAAATTAATCAACTACTAGTTTATTTATCAGATTATCATTCTAAATGGGTATGTCCACACACATAGTTCAATTCGACCTAATAAACAGTAGGTCAAATTGAAAAAAGAGAGGTCCACACCCTGCTTTGCCAATTCCATCTAAGGCTTCCCTTAGGTTGAATTGAAGAGACGAGGCTTCAAAGTTATAAAACCTAATATAACTTCAAAGACTGTCAGTTCGAACTGGCTAGTTCAAACTGACAGTGTCTAGCTGTGTTAATTCAAACTATCTTTAGTTCAAATTAACACTGTTTGACCTTCCTACCAGGGTGCATAGCCCCCTGGAAGAAAGGTGCCCCCCACCTCCTGGGCTGGGCTCCAGCCCTGCTTCCCCAGCTTGGGGAAGGGATTCCCCTGATGGGTCCCCCAGCTCATGGAAGGGACCCCTCTGCGCACCTCTAGAGCCACACTGCCCGAGCTCAGGGAAGGGAATCCCCACGTGTGCCTAGACACAGGCTCGGGGAAGGGATCCCCTGGCATGTGGCTCTCCCTGAGCTGGGGGAAGGGAAGCCCCATGTGCCTAGAGCTGTGCTAAGGGAAGGGACCCAAGCTTGGGGAAAGGAACCCCCCCGCACGGCTACCAACGCTACCGGGGCTCGGGGAAGAGAACCCCCATGAGCGCCTAGAGCGGTGCTTGGAGAAGGGATCCCTCTAGGCTAGAACCATGCTCCCTGCAGGGGGATCCCCTCCCTGAGCACCGTTCTAGGTGCGTGCAGGGGTTCCCTTCCCTGATTTTGGGTCCCTTCCCCCAGCGGGGGTGTAGGCACACAAGGGGCATTCCCTTCCCTGAGTGCAGCCAGCAAGGGGTTGGGAGCCATGTGAGGGGCTCCTTTCTCCCCCACCCCTGCTGTGCTGTCAGCACAGGGACAAGGGATTCCCCCTGCCCAGTGCTGACAGCGCTGAGGCAGGGGGAGAGAAGGGATTCCCCTCCTCCCCCTGACAGCACAGGGAGGGAGAAAGGATTCCCGCACCTGGCACAGCTGGAGTGGGGGAATCCTTTCTCCCCCACCCCCACTGCACTTTTTGTGTGTGGGGGGGTGCTCTGTTGCCTTCCTTCGCAGGGCCATGTTGCCACCCCATCCCCTGCCAGGCTCCTACCTTCTCAGCTGTACCTGGGGGAAAGCACCCCCTGCCTAGCTCTAGTGGCACTGCACCTAGAACTGGGCAGTGGATGCTTTAGCCTGTGCTGGACTGTGGGACCTGGAGCCTGGCAGGGGATTGGGTGGCAACATGGCCCTGCCAAGGAAGGCACCATCGCCCCTCTTCCAATTCGAGCTAGCAAGTCCTGTCTATGGACGTACTAGTTTGAATTGGTTTTCCTGCTGTGGCCATGTTAGTTCGAATTGAGTGAATTCGAACTAATCATTATTCGACTTGATTAGTTCAAATTCAGTCAAGTTGAACTAACAGTCTAAATGTAGACATAGCCAGTGAGAATATGACCAGTCATGGCAGCATCACAATATAAATGAGTCAGTAGTGACCACAGAGAAATAAAAGGTAAAACACACATACTACCCTAATATCTCTACCTAAACTGACCTCATAGTCCAAGTTTATGCTCAAGGTGTTTCACTGTCAGATGTTTGTACGGCCAGTCTCTGCCTGAGAGCAAGCAGGGCCCAGATTGCCTCAGGCAGGGCCCAGATCTTGCCTGAAGTTCTTTCAAGATGGAGATTCCCAGGCAAAAAGCTCCAAATCCTCCCAAGTGCATCTCTTTGTTTCCAACCCCCTTGACCACTCCCTTTCTTGGCAGGGGTGATCCCTTTGTCCAGTCTGAGCCAGGGACCTCAATTAATATAATTTTGTTACCTCCTCCATGTACTTGCTCACTCACAGCTGTGGCTGTTTACATGCTGCTGGAAGAGATTTCGCATCTGTCTCCCACCCCCCTGAGCCATGGAAAACATGTTACACCTCTGTGCACATGTATGAGGCTGCAGGAAACATGATATATATAGTAATCATGTAGAACAGGTTATGAGCAGCCATAAAGAAACCTTGTGTGGTGTAATTGGCATAAAACAATCACATCGCATAAGTGGAAAAAAAAAACATGAAAATCCTAACCCAGGGTGGACAGATGTGCACCTCATGACACAAGGGAGAAAGCCTCTGGTCAGGGGTGCCTCTTTGTTTTATCTTCAGCTTCTTCAACACCTCCTGAGGTCAGATGACTGTCCTTGTCCACAATGGGTGTGATTCCTCCCACTTGAACTGAGATGTCACAGATACTGAGCTAGTCCACTATTCTCATTTGCATGTCTTTGCTGGGTATGGAAACAAAGTTTTGTGTTTCAATTGGGAGCATAACAAAACTGTGTTTCATGTCTGTATGTATGTAGGAAGTTATGGGCAACATGCTACCATAAGAGTAATGTTCAGTATGTCATGAGCATTCCCAAAATGCCTTTCAACAGATACTTTACATTAGCCCATACTCAGTTGCGCTGTAAGGGCGTATATGAATGATACATAGATCATAGCACACGGGTGTGCTTGGGGTGCAGCATGTCACACTGTGTCTCTAAGCCTCCTCAGGTCATCTCAGTGTGGGTGTTCCTCATCCACCCCCATTAGCAGTGAATGCCATACTTCACTGAGGTGTGAAGTTCTATTCCGCACAACCAAGGACCCCATCTGGGCCATGCTGCCGCCTCATGCTTGTTTATTGCCCAGACAAGCTCTGAGGTTTGATCCTGCTAAGGCAGATGGTGAGTTTTTCTTTCCATTCATGGTTTGTACTGTTTCGGGCCAACAGTGCTGTCTGAGGTGCAGGACATGAAGAAGCCTCAGAGACAAAGCGGGCAAATGAACAGATGAGAGGAGGGTGGAGAGTAGCTAGACAGTGGGACACTTTCCTGGGCAAATACTCACTTTTTTTGGCAGCTGAGTGTCTCTCTCAGCAGGCTGTGTATTTCCTTCAGCCCCACTGTGCAGAGTAGTTGAAACAATGTGGAGAGGCCCTGCTGGAAGCTGCAGAATGTGCTAGTATCGGGGTTGAGCTGTGGGACTCCCTGCCCCTGTATCTATCAAGTTAACTTCTGGGACTTATGTCACAGTGAACAGTAAGGTCAACCCACAGGGCAGCCTGACCTGTGCTGTTAAGTAGGCTAACCTGTGGGACTCAATGCCAAGAGATGTGGTTATGTGAGAGCTATGACAGACGGTTAAGTCTTCAACATGTTTTTATTCAGTGAAATGAGACATTCCCCACTTACTGTGCTCAGAACAACTCCCCTTCCTGAGATGGGGTCAGAAGACGGGAGTTCTGACTTCTAGTATCCCTGGCTATTTCCACGCTCACACAGTTAAATCTATTTAACTTATGTTGATTTAATAAAATCAATATAAAATCATTAAATCAATTTAAGTTAAATTGATTTAACAGGTCCACACCAAAAAAACCCCAAATCGAAATATCATGTCCAGACATAGGACTTGCTATTTCGATTCAGGAGAGGGGCACCATGGGAGGTGTGGCAATATGGCCCCCTCACTGGGCCATGCCCCCACTCAATATATAGAGAAAGGAAAACACCTATGAAGGAGAAGGACAAAAAGTGTTAAATCGATTTAACAGTTAAATCGAAATAACATGTCCGCACTGTGTTATTTTGAAATAACAATTTTGATTTAACCGTCATATCGCTATAATGTTAGGTTTTATTATATAGATATAACTTTCCTTATATCGAAATGAGGGAGCTCCTCATTTTGAAATAAGGGAACATCATGTGGACCTACCATTTTTTAAACTGAAATAGCCAGCTTTCTTTAGATTTAAACAGTATGTGTGGACATATGCCCCCACTCTACCACCAGACCAGTTGTTCTCAACCTGTAGTCCAGGAGCCAAAAGTGGCCCACAGGCAGAGGCATTGCTACTGTGGGGCTCCAGAGGCATCAGCTCCCCTGAAAATCAGAGCAGCACACCCTCTAAACTGAACGGGGGTGCACCATCACTCTACAGTGCAGGGCATGACCCCAGGCATGCACAGCCAGCAGCCGTGGCTTCTAAGCCCCAGCTGGAAGACAGAGTCTTCTGGCTGGTAGGGAGCTGCCCCAGGCTGGTCCTGGGAGTTTTAAAACTCCCGCCTCGTTCTGACCCTTCTGAGTGCAGGGTCAGGCTGGGAACCTCAACCTGTGCCATGGCTGCGGTCTCCTCCAGCAGCCAGGTAAGGGGCTGGGGGGGTGATAGTTTGTGGAGCGGCTAGCCAACCCAGTGTGGAAAGGGTGCAGGGTAGCAGGTCAGCCTGGGGCAGTGGGGGCCAGCGGTGGGACCAGAGGATTAGGGAAGGGCTCAGGGGATTGCGGGGAGGGGGTGTTAGGGAAGGGCTCAGGCACCCACAGGGTGTTAGAGAACTAACTGGGGCCTGGGCAGCCAGTGGGGGCCTGTGTCCCAGTTAATCTTTATGTGTAGCAGTGCCCCTGCCCACAGGGGCTTTCAAAGTGGCCCATGGCTCCCTTCCTGCTGACTGCAAATGGCAGCTCCTTCCTAAGGATGCAGGTGGTGCTGGCTCCTTGCTGCAGCCAGGTGTATGGGAGATCAACGGTCCCTCTCCCTGACTGTAGCAGGGAGCATGGCAAACTGCTCCATCCCTAGGTCCATAACCACTAAGGTCCTTGCTGGAGACAGAGGGAGGGGAACATTGATCTTCCGGCTCCCTGCTGCAGAAGGAAGGCACTGCCTTGGGACCGAGATGGAGCACACAGGAGTACAGAACGTATGTGGTTTCCCTGCTGCAGCCAGAGAGATAGGAGGCCAGTGAGGAGGCAGACTGCTTTTCAGGGGGGACCCACAGGTGGAGGCTAGTGGCCCTTCAGGGCTGTAAAAATGACATCTTTGGCCCTCAAGCCAAAAAGGTTGGAAACCGCTGCAGTAGACCCTCCACTCCTTGGCTAGAAGTTGAATCATTTGTGACTCAGCCTTTGTTAAGCGAATGGGGTGGTGATTATTTGTGAAGGTCATGGTACTGCCCCCTTCACAGAAGGATTTATGCAAAGTACTATCCCTTCCTCTTCTCAGTGGTGCCTCTCAAAAGTGAGCTCAAGGCAGAGTCAGTGAGTTGGGGCAGAACTCTTGGGTCCTGTCCCCAGGGCTGGGCAGAGAGTAAGGGTAGCAGGTAGAGCAGGATTTTGGTGGCAGACCACTTGACTTGGATTCTTGCCCCAGGCTTAGGACGGAAGTGTGGCTACTTTTATAGCAATGGCTGTTTCTTAGCTGGTTTCTCTCCTACGGCAGCATCCAAGTGATCATTTCCACTTCTCATTTGCAGCTTCTCCATTATGTAGAGCAGGGTGGGGTAGAGTAAGTAAAGGAAGTGAACACAATGCACAAAGCAGAGCTAGGGGAGTTGGACAGACATGGAGGATCGCAAGGCAAACACACACCGTCTGAGTCTCTCTCTGTGCTGGATCCATTATCTACTGCTCAGGTGAGTTGAGACAATGGTCAGAAACTCCTTCACACCACCTACTGCTTGGGTGAGTTGAGACAATGGCCAGAAACTCACTTATTGGGTCTGAAGGGGAATTTCCCACTTAAGCCCACCTTGAAGGCACAGAAATTTCCTATTGTCAGGGCAAATCAGTGGGACTTCCTGCCCCTGGTTATCAGTGGAGTTAAATAGGGCACTCAAAGGATAGAAGTGAGGGCTGAATTTTTCCTCACCTGTTATGAAGCTCTAACCCCACCTCCCTCCAAAAGCACTGGGAGCTCTGAGCTCCAGTCACAGTCTGCTGCCACAGCCAAGACTAGCACCTCAGAGTCCCAGTACCTAGTACCTACTCACTAGCCATTAGGCCATCCTGTAGCACACAAAAGTCTCTGTAGTAACAAGGCCACGGGCAGGACTGGATTAAACAGCCTGGACCATCAGGGCTGCCTTGCCTGGGTCTTCACCCCCACACCATGTTGGGTCCCCCAGCCTTGGACCCCAGCCCTCCATCATGGTGACTTTTGGGTGGGCTGTTTCTGGGAGGGGCTCCTGTGTCTCCCACCCCAGGGCCTGTCCAGCCAGTCTGCCCCTGGGGATGGGGCCGATTGGCATGTGGTGTGGCCACCTGTACAGCTCTCCAGGACCACTGGTAGGGGTGGGGTGGGAGTGTGGAGCCTGTCCTCTGGTCCGAGGCCCCCACCAAACACTGGCAAGACAGAGGCCCTCCCCACACTCCATCAAGCCCCCACAAGTGCTGAGCGGGGTGGTGGGGGTGGGCGGATCAACGCAGGGACAAAAAGGGCTGGGGCCAGGCTCTGGGCTTTCAGCCCCTATAGCCGCTGTGTTAATCCAGTCCTGGCCTTGGGTGTGAGGTGAGGATGCAGTCCCAGGCAGAGGCAATAGCCTGGTGGGCCTTGAGGTAGGGCTGGCAACATGGGTGTGGGGCAGAGAACGAGGTTGGTGGATTGAGGTTTCCTGTGTTATAGTGAAGAAGACACTGTGGCTATATACGCACTCAGGGAGTTAAATCAATTTAGCTTGAAGTGTCTGGAGAAGGACTTGCTAGTTCAATTTAGGAGAGGGGCACCCTGGGAAGTGTGGCAACATGGCCCCCTGGCAGGGCCATGTTGCCACCCAATCCCCTGCCATAGGTTCTCCAGAGCCAGTGGCAGGGGAATAAAAGCCCCCAGGGGCACAGATGGGGACACCCCACTTCCTTGCTGCTTTCCCCAGGGGCGGGGAAAGGATTGCCCCACCTTCCCTGATGTTGGCCAGGTGGTGGGAGGGCAGGATTAGGGGCTATCAGCAGTTGCTGGCTGGGTGGTGGGGGCTCAGCTTGTGGGGTGCCCCAAATACCCTGCCACTGGCCAGACACCAGGGGCAGAGCTCGCAGGGCACCTCGAAGTTCCTGTTGCTTCCCAGGCAGCGGGGTCTGAGATCTCAGCGCACCCAGTGGGCCACACTGGGATGTCAGCCCCTGCCACCTGGGAAGCAGCAGTGGTTTTGGGGTGCCCTGTGAGCTCAACCCCTGCTGCCTGGACAGCGATGGTGGTTTCGGGGACCCTCGTGAGCTCAGCGCCATTCCCACCTGGCCAGCTGCCGGCAAGCCGGGGAAGCCAGGGAAGCTGGCTCCCTGACCCTCCTCCTAGCCAGCTGGAGGTGGGGGTGGGCCCCCCTACATCCCCCTCTACCTCCCTTCCCTCCCTGGCCAGGGTACTGATCAGCTCTCTGGCCAGGGTGCTGAGTGGGGTAGGCCTTCCTTCCAGGATGCCATGCATCGTGGGAGAAATGTCAACTGTTATATCAATATGTGGGTCATATCAATATAACAGAGCCACACAGGGTTATTTCAAAACCACGGTTTTGAGATAACCCTCATTTCAATATTAAACCAGGTTTTATTATATCAGCTTAATTTTCCTTATTTCGATGTAAGGGAGTGCCTTATTTCAAAATAAGAAAATGTCATGTGGACACAAACATTTTAAAATTGAAATAACCACTGTTATTTTAATTAAAAACATGCATGTGGACATACCCTGCGTGTTCTCACAAGTCAGGGTGTGTCAGCAAGTCCTTTGACAGGAAGATGAGCACAAGAAACAAAGGTAAGGGATGGTGCCACCTTGTAGCAGTGTGTTCTGCTGGCACCAGCTCCTGCCTGCTAGGATTCAACTGCAAAGATCCCCATCTCCCTATGCCAGCCAGTCCCTGCCCTGGAGATCAGAGCTGACACTTCCTAGTGGGGAACGACGCTGTGTCCCATTCCCCACCACTCTGAGTAAAGCCATACTGCAGATCACTTCTACGTCCTGTTCTCAGTGTAGATGTGTATTTGCTCTAGCAGATTGTCCTCTTCCCTACTCTCTGCACAGCTATTATCCCTCTTTCTCTCCTTTTCTTCCTAAAGCTCTATCCTATTTTGTAGTTGTTATCTCCACCCACTGTGGCACTGTTGCTGATAATTCCCCACTTGGATGTTTGGGAGAAGCATAAGGTGCCCAATAAGGGCCTCTCCAATGGTGCCTTTCTAACCCACTCCATTACCTCTTCCCTCCTACTCTTCTACACTCCTTTGTTAACCTCATTTCTCCCATTTCTTCTTCCAACTCTCCCCAGGGCACTGTGAACCAAGACCTCATGATCTTCCCAGAAATCATGGAGGCAAATTTCAATCAGACCACATCTGTGAAGAGTCCTCACTTGGCCTCTGCCATGTTGCTGTTCGCCACCTTCGTGGTGGGTTTGGTGGGAAATGGGCTGTACCTGTGGGTGCTGGGGCTGAAGATGAGGAGGACAGTGACCACCCTCTGGTTCCTTCACCTCGTGTCCTGCTACTTCCTCTTCACCTTGCTCATCCCCTTCTTTGCTGTGTATGTCGTCCTGGGTTTCCACTGGGCTTTCGGCATGGTCATGTGCAAAGTCCTGAACACCTGCATCTCCATCGGAATGTTCACCTCTGTCTTCCTTCTCACCCTCATCAGCTTGGACCGCTACATCCTCATTCACCATCCCATCTGGTCCCGCCAAAACCGCACCATCCCTCGGGCTGGTTATCTGGTCCTCGGTGTGTGGATGATTTCCTTCACCCTCAGCACTCCATACTTGGCTTTCCGAGAGATCCAAGTGGTGGATGGGGGCAGAATCATCTGCATCAACAATTATAATGTCTCCAGAGACTGGAATGGAACTGAAATGTGGGATCTAGGGAGACATGTACACCTGGCCATCTTCCTGGTTCGGTTCCTGCTAGGCTTTCTGCTGCCCTTTTGCATCATTGTGGGATGCTACAGTCGGGTGAGGGTGAAGATGAAAGAGAAGAAGGTGGAGTGGGCTGGGAAGCCCTTCAAAGTCATGGTGGCCACAACGGTGTCCTTCTTCCTCGGCTGGCTACCCTACCACTTTTACCAGGTCTTGAAGCTCCACCAGATGGAGGTGTCAGAATCAGTATCAGGGACTGTCTTGGTCATTTACACATTCACATCCTGCTTTAATGCCTGCTTCACCCCCATACTCTACCTCTTTGTGGGTGAGAATTTTTGGCAGGTCTTCAAAATGTCTCTTCAGACTCTGGCCAAGGAAACTTTTGTTGATGGTCTCGACATCAGTGGCCCAGAGACTACTGACTGACACATAACATATCAGAAGTTGAGAACAAAAAAGAGGAGATGAGATGAAGGCATCCAGACTTATGGAGAGTTGAAATCTTGGTCTCCCATTTGTTATTAGAATACAATGGGTATGTCAACACTTGGGGTTTAAGTCAGCTTAAGGGCGTCAACTTAAATAAAACCCCATCTAAATATAGAAATCTTTCAGTCACCTTAATAACTCCAGCCCTGTAAGTCAGCTTAAGCTTTTAATTTCCAAAGGGATGGCCGTATTAGTCTAGTCCAGCAAAAAAAACCAAGGAGTTGTGTGGCACTTTAAGACTAACAGATTTATTTTTCACATGAGCTTTCGTGGGAGAAAATGACAAAGTAGGATTTTCTCCCACAAAAGCTCATGTGAAAAATAAATCTGTTAGTCTTGAAGTGCCACAAGAAGACTTGTTAGTTTTTAAGCCAAATTAGAGGGCAGGCCCTGGCCCCTTCCTTGCCCCTAGCCATGATTGGGCTCAGGCCTGATCCCGCCAGGGGACCCAACCTGGCTCCAGCCCTATGGTGAGGAGCTGGAGCCAGATTGGCTCCCAGTCCCTCACTGCGGAGGCAGCAGCTAGCAGCCAGCTCCTGAAGCCTGCAGAGAGAGTGTTAGGAGCCAGATGGGGCTCTCAGCCCCTGTCTGTAGGCTGCCAGGGCTAGAGCCTGCTGGGACCCCATCTGGCTCCCAGAGGCTTGGGCTGCCCACCCAGCAGCTCTGAGTCTGGTCAATTTCACAGACACCTAGCCTGTGAAACTGACCAGATCCTGGTCAATTTCACAGACACTAGCGCCTGTGAAATTGACCAAGCTCAGAGATGCTTGGGCCCCTGCAGCAAGCCTCTGGGACCCAAATGGACTCCCAGCAGGCTCCTAGCCCCAGCAGCCTACAGAGAAGGGCTGAGAGCCCCAACTGGCTCCTAGTCCCTCTCTGTGGTTGGCCAGGGCTGCGTTGCAAGCAGCAAGGGTGTGAGGTCCCGACATCACCCCTGGCCTCGTGCAAAGAACCAGGGGTGGGGGGGGGGACCCCAACATCACTCCTGGCTGCTTTCAAGCCACTGGAGGGGGGGAACTCGACATCGCCCCTGGCCACTCGTCAATGTTGGGTCCCCGTGCCCCTGGCTGCTGTTGAGCAGCCAGAGGTGATCCTCAGTCCCCCCTGCCCCCTGCCCCTGGCTGCTGTTGAGCTACAATGTCGGCCCCCCTAGCTCCTGGCTGAAGAGAGGGGCTTAGAGCCCATTTGGACTCCTAGACCCTTTCTGGCCCCATCACCTGCGGAGACGGGCTGAGGGATGGCACTGCACTCCCAGCCCATCTCTGCGGGGGGGGGGGGGCGGCAAGCAAAAAGGGGCTAGGAGCTTGATCTTGCTCCCAACACCTTTCCACTGCTGGAGGGGGCTTGAAGCTGGCTCCTGCCAGGGGTCACCAGTGACTTGGGAGCAAATTCAGCAAAGTCTCTTGTCTCAGCTGGTGGGAGCCTCTGCCTGGTCAATTTCACCGGTGTGAAATTGACCAGATTGTGGAGTTCCTGCTCAAGTGATTCCAGAGCCTGGTCAATTTCACTCCTTTGAAATTGACCAGGCTGTGAGCCTCCTGCCCTGGTGAGAAGTGACCCAGCACCCAATTTAGCACCAGGTCACTTGTGACTGCTGGCAGGAGCCAGCTCCAAGCCCCTACCACCAGTGGAAAAGGGATGGGAGCAAGATCCAGCTCCTAGCCCCTCTTTGCCAGACACTGCCAGGGGAGAGGAGCTGGGAGCAGAATCCAGCTCCCAGCACCTCCCCAGTTGGCAGGAGCCAGAAAGGGCTGGTCTGGATCAGCCCCTGGAGCTGTTTGGACTCTGGGTAACCAATCCAGACCAGAGGCAGGGTAGGAGTTGGGTCCCCTGGGTATGTCTGCTCCCTGTCCACACAGACATACCCTGCAGTCAACTTAACAAGGTCAACTGAAATTCGACTTTGCAAAGTCGACTGCCAGGCCCCCTCCTCAGTGTAGACATACCCAATGAGTCTAAAATCTTATGGATTCCAAGTATCTTAGTCGTTCTAAACCCCACAAGGTCCCTGCATTCTAGATTCTCTGCTGTCTCCACATCCTGTTTGTTTTGGGTCTTTCAAATTTTTAAAACTCAAGGTGTCTTTAAAAGCGTCAGGTATCTAGCCAGTTCTAGAATTGTGTTTGTGTTAGGTCTCTCAGTAAGTACAGAATCATAGAATCACAGAAACTGGAAGGTACCTTGTCAGGTCATTGAGTACAGTTCCCTGCACTCATGGCAGGACCGAGTACCCCTCTTAAACTATCTCTAACAAATTTTTATCTAACCTGCTCTTAAAAACCTTCAGTGTAGGAGATTCTACAACCTGCCAAGGCAACTTATTCCAGTGTTTAATCACCCTGATAGTTAACAATTTTTTTTCTAATGTCTAGGCTGAAACATCCTTTGCTGTAATTTAAGCTCATTGCTTCTTGTCCTATCATCTGTGATTAAGGAGAATAATTTTTCTCCATCTTCCTCATAACAACCTTTCAGGTGTTTGAAAACTGTGATCATATCCCTTCCAAGTCGCTTTTCTAGATGAAACAAACCCAGCTCTTTCAATCTACCCTCATAGGTCAAATGTTCCAGACCTCTCCTCATTTTTGTTGCCCTTCTCTGGACTTTCTCCAGTTTCTCCACATCCTTTTTGAAATGAGGCACCCAAAATGGGACACAGTACTCAAGTTGAGGCCTAATCAGTGCATGGTAGAATGGAAGAATCACTTCTTGTGTCTTACTCACAGTACTTCTGTTTATGCACCCCAGAATGGTTTTGCTTTTTTATAACAGTATTACACTGCTGACTCATATTTAGCTTGTGATCCACTATTACCCCCAGGTCCATTTCTGCAGTGCTCCTTCCTAGGCAGTCATTGCTCATTTTTTATGTCTGCAATGGGTTGTTCAACCCTAAGTGGAGTATTTGGCACTTATCTTTATTGAATTTCATTC
This sequence comes from Podocnemis expansa, assembly GCA_007922195.1. Taxonomy (NCBI): domain Eukaryota; kingdom Metazoa; phylum Chordata; order Testudines; family Podocnemididae; genus Podocnemis; species Podocnemis expansa. Next base: position 972,707 of record ML682132.1, read on the forward strand.
TATTTATCTGTGACCATTTTACCAGTTTGTTCAAATCATTTTGAATTGTGATCCCATCCTTCAAAACACTTGCAGCCCCTTCCAGCTTGGTATCAACTGCAAACTTCATAAGTTTGCTCTCTATGCCATCATCTAAGTAATTAATAAAAATATTGAACAAAACCAGACCAAGGACAGATCCCTGTAGCACCCCACTCATTATGGCCCACCAGCCTGAATGTGAACCATTGATAATTACCCTCTGGGAGAGGTTATCCAACCAGGTTTGTACCTCTCCAGTTTATTAAGAAGAACGTTATATGAGACCATATTAAATGCCTTACTAAAGTCTAGACATACCACATCTACCACTTCCCCTCTATCCACAAGGCTCACTACCACATCATAGAAAACTACCAAGTTGGTTTGACATGATTTGTTTTTGACAAATCCATGCTAACTAGCCCTAAGCACTGTAGTCTCTTCTAGGTGTTTGCAAATCAAGTCCTTAATTATCTATTACATTATTTTTCCTGGTACAGAGGTTAAACTAGCTAGTCTATAATTCCCTGGATTGCTCTTATTTCCTTTTTTGTAGATGGACACTATATTTGCCCTTTTCCAGTCCTCCGGGACATCACCTGTCTTCCATGATTTTTCAGAGATAATAGCTAATGGCTCAGATAGCTCCTGAGTCAGCTCCCTGAGTACTCTAGGGCAGTGGTGTCAAAGTTGGGGTTGAAACCCAATATTGGGTTCAGACTTGAAGGTACTGAGTTGCGGCACAAGAGCTGTGGGGTGTTGGGGGAGGGAGGCATCTGCCTCTTGCTCCTCTGCTGGCTGCTGTGGCTCTCTGGAGATGTAACATACAGTACTACCAACCTTCAGTGGAGACCACTGACGTGAATGCCAGTGATGTGAAAGGAGTGTTTCTGATTAACAATGAGGTGCTAATGGTTGTTCAAGCAATCTCTATGCCTCCTCCTCACTGTCTCCCTTTGGGCTTCTCTTATGTTATATAAAAAGCAACCTTTGAGTTTTTTATCAATAGACCCAATGAAGAAAAGAAAAAAAAAAGTGAACACCCTGTTATACCACCATTTCTGAGCTCTTGGGTAGGGGGTTGTAGTTATTTTTGCAAATTAGGACTTGTCTCTTTTTTTAGTGGATTGAGAATTCCCTGGCTTGCAAAAAAAAAGTTATAACCTGTAAATTTTAATAAAAAAAACTTTACAGAGATTTTTTGACTGATAATTAAAAAGAGAAGAGAAAAGCAAACTGTTCTAGTAGGAGACTTGTGTTAGAAAGTATGGTATTTTTTGTACAATTAGAAAGCCTAAGTAACAAGTCAACCAAACCCTTAACTATTTCACTCATTTCTGATTATTAATTTAACAGATATCCTGTAACCAAACAAGGTGCCATTCATCCCATTGCATAATATTGTGGCAAGCACTATGGAACACAAGTTTCTTCAGATATATGATCATGCTCTTTATAAATTGAACTTGGAGACAAGCACTGTCAGTGCTCCAAGCATAAGTCTCCATAGGTTCTAGCCTTCTTTGAGTCTCCAAGATCATACATACATTTCATGTTAGGCCTGGTCTACATGCTTTTTATACCAGTATAGCTATCTCATTGAGTGGTATAATTTTTCACCAATTACAAGAGATGATTGCTAGCTCCCAAGCTCCTGCTTTCAGCCTTCTAACTGCTCCAGTCAAAGCCTTCTCCTACCTGCTTCTTTAACCAATGTTCCCCCGAGCCGCTTATGCAGCTGAGCCATATAGGTTACTTGCTGTGTGGCAGTTCCACCCCCCCCCCATCAACTCAATCCCCTCCTCCTACCCCAATCCACCCCCCTTTCCTGGTCACCCCCCCCAGCCAGCCCAATCCTGTCCCCCACACCCCTCCAGCTGGACCAACCCCATCTTCCCTTCAACCCTCTCTCTCCTTTCATGGCCAGCTGCCTCTGCCCTTTCCCCAGTCGCCACCCCTGCCCCCTTACCTGGCATCTGGAGTGGCAAAGCCTTACCACCAGCTGCTCATCTGGCCAAAGAAGGTCTCAGTGAGCATGCACAGAGGCCAGCACTGTTCCCTGTGTGGGGCAGTGGTGGGGGCTGCAAGCCTGCACTACTGCGCAGTTTACAGGGAACATTGCTTATGATCCACGAGGGAAGAAGAGAGAAGAGCTGCAGACTCGCCACACTGCCCTCTGCTGATTTAGGACTGCTCAGCTCACTCACCAGAAGGTCTTAATGGTCCCACCCTGACATATGTGGTCTCACAGGGTCCTAAAGGCAATGAGACCATTGTGGTTCTGGTGTGCAATGGAGTAAAACAATGTGGGAAGGTTAACACTTTGAGTATTAAAGGCTATGTCCACACATAGGGCATTGTTTCGAAATACGTTATTTCGAAACAAGTTGTTTTGAAATAAAGCCCTTATTTTGAAATGACTTAATTCGAAATAATGAAAAACCAATTCAAAATAAGGGAAAAGCCCCAATCAAAATAGCATGTCCAAACAGTGGACTTGCTATTTCGCTTTAGGGGAGGGGCACCATGGCAGGTGTGGCAACATGGCTGCCTCCCGGAGCCATGTCGGCAGCCATGTTGCCAGCCAATCCTATAAAAGCTGGCCCTGACCTCACTTCCCTGTCCATTCTGGCTAGCAGGACTCTGCAAGCGACAGACATGGACGCTGCCTGGTTGCCTAACCAGCGCCATGCAACAAAGAGACCCTCTGCCCGCCTCAAGAGTGTCCTGCTGCTGTGGGACACTCTGCCTGAAGACCATGATGGTGCCCAGCCTGTGCCCGAGGCTATCATCCAGCTGGGCTGCAGAGCAGAGCTAGTTCCCCTGCCCCCTTCTGTGCCTTGCCAGGTCTGGGCCTGGGAGACCAGCCCAGACTGGTGGGAGTGGGTAGTGCTCCAAACCTTGGGAGACAACCAGTGGTGGAGGAATTTCTGCATGAGCAGGGCCAGCTTCAACCTCCTGATTGCGGAACTCGCGTTGCTGCTGTGCCGAAGGGACACCACCATGAGGCCTGCTATCCCTGTTGACAAAAGAGTGGCCATCGCTCTGTGGAAGATGGCCACTCCGGAGTCGCACACGTCTGTGGCGCACCTGTTTGGCATCGGGAGGTCCACCACTGGCAACATTGTGTTGAGATCACCAGGGCCATCAACAGGATCCTGCTGTGACACCTGGTCACACAAGGGGAGCTGCAGGACACCATTGCCAGCATGGCCTCAGTGGGCTTTCCCAGTTGTGTGGGGATCCTGGATGCGACGCACAACCCCGTGTGAGCCCCGGAGCACAGAGCCGTGGAGTACAGAAACTGGAAGGGGTACCATTCTATCATCCTGCAGGCCCTTGTGGATCACTGGGGCATTTTTCAAAACTGTTACATGCGATGGCCAAGGAGGGCCTATGATGCCAGGGTCCTCCGTAACTCTGCCTGTACTGGGACATGGAGGTGGGCACCTTCTTCCCCCCCTTATAACATCAGTGTTGGGGTAGTAGAGGTTCCCGTCCTCATTGTGGCAGACGCGGCCTATCCCTTCTGCCCATGGCTCATGAGGCCATATGCAGGGCCTCTCGATCCCCTCTGGCAGCTTTTCAACCACCGGCTGAGCCACTGCTGCCAGGTGGTCGAGCGGGCATTTGGCCGCCTCAAGGCATGCTGGAGGTGCCTCCTTAAGCGCCTCCACCTTGCAGAGGGGACAATGCCGCAGGTCATCAGTGCATGCGTGGCCCAGCACAACTTCTGTGAGCTGCGGGGCGAGACCGTTGCTGCTGCGTGGGAAGCTGAGGCACAACTCCTAGCTGGGAACTATGAGGAACCCAGACCTGTGCCCCCATGGGAGCAGCTGTCACAGAGAGCTGTGACAGTTCAGGGCGCACTCATGAACACCTTCGCTATGGAGGACCTCTGAGGGGGCAGGCCTGCCCTGCCCCACACAACCCTCTCGCCTGTTCGCCCACAGCCAGCCCCCACCCATCCACCCGCACTGTGAACTACCCCTAATAAAACCACTCAGAACCAAGAATATGTTTCAAACTATTTATTTAACAAAACAGGGGCTGGGGCAGGGAAGGGCTGGGGAGGGTTACGGGATGGGGAAATGTGGGGGGTGTCTGGGGGGACGGCCAGCAACTTGGAAGGAGGAGACTGGGAAAGGGGGTGGGGGAGTCTGGGTGGCAGGGGAGTCCTTAGGCAGGGCCTGTGGAGGGGGCCGGAGGTGGTGGTATTCCCTGCCCCTGCCCATGGCTGCCCTGGGTCCGGGGTCACCTCTGGGGAAGGACAGGCGGAGGACCCCCTGCAGCAGCTGGAGGGGCCATGTGCTCCACCAGCTGGCAGACGCTGCTGGCAATGGCCTTGACCACAGTGGGCAGGCAGTCGCAGAGGCGCTCAAAGGCCTGCGCCTGCCGCTCGCTGGCCTGTGCCTGCCAGTCCAGTGTGGCTACCACCCATTCGTCCGCAGCTGCCACCTGCTGCAGCAGGCGGAGGGCAGAGTCTTGGCACCTGGCTTGGTCCTGGCACCAGGCCTGGGTGGATGCCTCAGTCCACTGCCCCAGCTCCTCCAGGCTCTCACGGATCTCCCTGCACATCCAGGGGGCCCTCCTCCTCCTCCGTGGTAGTCTCGGGCTGCCATGTCGGGATGGTGGTGATGCACAGTGAGCTGCTGGGCGACCTGCTGGAGGGCAGCAGAAAACACAGTTGGCCCCTGCTGCCTGCTGGCCTTGTCTGTGTGCAGCCTGTCTGCAGCACACACCTCTGCTCTGACTGTCAGCAGGACTCAGGATCCTGTGGGACATTGCCCTGGGGCAGGGCTACCAGATCCCAAAGCCTCAAAAGGAGGCCAGGGAAGTATGTTAAGGAGGACATTGGAGGACACATGGGAGAAAATGTAGTATGCATGTAATATTCTTTGGTTTTTAGGGGGCCCTGGAACACTTTCCTGTACAAATAAGTATTCTATGTCATTCGAGGATACTTCAACCCCTATAGTAAAAAGCCTGACAAAATCCTGTATTTTAAAATGCCTGCCAGACAGAGAATGTCAGGATACACAGAAGAACATGAAGGTAAAGAGGAGACCATAGTCTCCTTTTGCCTGATATCTGGTAACCATACTCTGGAGGCATACATGCTAGTGGTGCCCACAATGGTGAGCTGGACTCAGCCAAGCCTTTCTCTAGGGAGTCTCCCAAGACCACTTGCCAGTGGCATGGCCTGCATGCTCTCCACACCACCCAACATGTGGCTGCATCTTTGACACCCAGCCCCTGTTAACCACCCCCAGGCACACAGTGACCTGTAACCCTGGTGCCACCTGTCTCTCAGGTACCCTTGGCCATGGGAGGGCCTCTGCACCCACCGTCCCTATGCCCTACCTGCCCCAGTGCCCGGCCCTGTACTCCCTCACTGCCCATGACCTGGACAGCCCCAGCCCTGTGTGCTTCTGTGGGAGAGGAAGACTCACCCACAGGGGCTCCAGAGGTCCAGTGCGATGTCCCCGTGTCTGTCTCAGACTCCCCAGGGGCTGGGATGGTCTCGGGGCCCTGTTCCTCCGCACTGTTCTCCGCCTCTGGGCCAGGGAACAGCTCAAGGGTCCCTGGTGTGGCCTCCGCTGCTGGTGGCAGTGCAGCAGGAGGCTGCCCGATGTCAACGGACACATCAGACCCCCATGTCCGCTGCCTCAGGGCCAGAGGAGGAGCTGTGGTGTGTGCCGCTGTGGTGTGTGCCGGTGTCGACGGCCTCGGCAGACAGGGCACTGGGCTCTGGCCTCAGAAAGGCATGGAGCTCATCATAGAAGGGGCAGGTAGCACTACCTGCTGCTACCTGCCCCCTGGAGCTCCTGTGCCTCCCTGGTGCATGCGTGGTCCTGCCTGAAGGCCTTTATTTTGGAGAGCACCTGCTCCATGGTGCATGCATGGCCCTCAGTGGACAGTGCCGCGGCGATGTCTGAATATATGTTCCAGTTCCGGTGGCTCACCTGGAACTGGGACAGAACGTCCTCCCTCCTCCAGGCGCTGAGGAGGCAGTGGACCTTCTAAGCAGTCCAGATGGGGGCATGGCATCGCCCCCCGGGGCACTGGTGCCACATGCTGCCATGCCTGCACAGGGCTCTGGGCACGCTGGCAGGCACGTGCAGGAAGGGACTTCCTGCTTCCTTGGGTGCTGTGTACCCTGGGAAGAAGGTCAGGACAGTTATTTCGAAACAACACTTGTTTTGAAATAACATGTCTGAACAACGGTTATTTCAAAACAACTCATTTCGAAATAACCATCGTTTCGAAATAGCATGTCCCAATGGTGTTATTTCAAAACAACTCATTTCAAAATAACTGTCATTTTGAAATGGAAGCGCTTTAAGCCATTTCAAAATGGCTCTTGTTTCGAAACAACGGGCTCTGCCGTTTTGAAACAAGAAAATGTCATGTGGACATACCCATAGAGCTGTTATTGATGGTATATCATGCTAAGTGGAGCTGCAGTCAGAGGGTCCATGTTGCTTACAGAGACTGCTACAGATGGGACACTGAGGGAACTTGGGGAATCAGACCGGAAGAAACTGACCCACAGAGGCAGAGCATTGCACAGGATTTAATAAAGCACCACTTGTTCAGCTTAACCTGCATTCAGCTTGAGCTGTGAGTTTTCTGTGGCACACCGTTGGCAACGTGAGCCATGGAATTTGGTTGGAAGCTTGTGCCCAAGACTTTGTAGGATAAAATCTAACTGAGGGATGGATCCGCTGAAAGAAGTTTAAGCTGTATACAGATCTTGCCTTGCAGAAGGATGACTTTCCCTTACCGGGGAACAAAGTAGAGAGAGGTCTGTAGCATACTAAAGCTCACCACTGCCTCAAGTCTTGCAGCAGTCCTGGGAGTCCTTGGAAACTACTGTGCCCCACAGCAGAGTGAAACTGTGAAGCAGCACAAGTTATAACAAGGTCCCAATCTGAAGAGGAGTGGATAGCCCCACTGTGTTGCTGCCTTATGCACACTGCTAGTGACAGAAGTCACCGGACCAAGTAGGGAGGACTAGCACTCCTTCAATCACAACATTGTGAGCACACGTGCTCATGGAAACTCATGCAGACTCAGGGAGCAGAGGAAGAGCAGAGGTGAAAGTGGAACCCAGAGGGGCTGCTTCAGTTCCTGGGACTGGGCAATGGAGATGGTAGCAGGGCCTGGAGGGACTTGGAGAGCCTCAGCAGCAGATAGGAACTTCCAGGACCTTTCTTTCCAGCATGGCATTGGCTTTCATCTCCTTCTCCTGTCTCAGCACTTCCATCTCTTTCTTCATCCAGTCACTCCCCACTCCAGGCTACTACATGCAATTTTAGAGACTTGACGCACTTCCTTATTTGAGACAGGATCACCCTCTGCATGTTCCATGTAGGTGATCTCAAATTAGATGTGTAGATTTCAGAGATGCAATAGAAGCCTCAAGAGAAAGCCATAAGGGATTCCCACTCCCCACCCCCCACAGCCATGGTCACTGTTCAATTTTCTGGCAGTGGCTGGGTTTTTTTCAGTGGAGGGTCACATGGCAGAGGGATCTGGAGCTGGGTCCCGAGGAAAAAAGTTTGACAACCATGGCTCTAGGGTGCATATCATCAGGCCCCAGTGACTTGAAGACATCCAAGATGTCCAAGTAATTTTTAACTTGCTTTTCCCCTATTTTGGCTTCTGACCTATCTCATTCCTATTGCCTCCCTCTACATCAGACATCCAGTCCCCACTAACCTTCTCAGTGAAGATTGAAACAAAGAAATTATTTAGTTCTTCTGCTATTTCCACATTTTCATTTATTGTTTTACCCTCTTTGTTTGGTAAGGGTCCTAGACTCTCCTTGGTTTTTCCATTGTTCCTGATGTATTTGAAGAATGTCTTTTTGTGTATTCCAGTCTCATTGAATCCCTTGGATTTTGTATCAACAGCTGGCTGTGAATTTGTTTCATTATCAGTCTATAAGTGTGTTTCAACACAGAGATAATGGATTCTAGATTCTAAGATATCAGTGTATTAGAGGATTTTCAAGCCACTTAGATTTCTGTGACACATTGCACCTCCACTCGTAACCCTGTGACATGACTTGTGTATCTTTCTTGTTTAACCTTGCAAATAATGGTGTTTAATGGAAAATAAGTCATGTAAGATGTTCTTTCCAGTGCTCATTGCAAGCTTTACATGATTGTTATGGTAGAATGTTTCCTGCAACATCATATAGATATGAAATATGTTCCCAAATGTATTTCATATGGATTAGGTGGAGGCAGAGAAATGTCAGATACCAGGGTTGCAGAACAGAAACTATGCAAAGTGAGTGCCTTAGCTGGAGAGGGAAATGTCATCTGGCCAAAGAAAAAGGGGGAAAAAAGAGAGAAAAGCGATACTTTGAATTGTTTGGGGTCTTTTCTGCTTTGATTGCTTTCTTGCAAGCAACTTCCAAGATTTGTACCTATCCAGATTGTGGGAAGGGCCTGGCTGCAAAATCCATTGGTAGGCAACCATGTGGGCAGGCTAGAAATGGACTGCAACAGTGAACTTTAGCTTACAATGTGCATTATTCTTTATTTGGTAGTGGTAAACCCCTGGACTGACTGACTGATTGATTAGGCAATGATTTGCTATGTACTCACATAAAATCATGTTTTAATCAGTAGATTAGTGTTTGTTTTATTTAAAGCAGTGTGGATTTTAGTGAGAGAATGGGCGTGTGGATGCTTAACTTAGAGCAAAGGCTGATTTGCATATCAGTTTCTTTGTTAAATTGACAGACCCATGTATATGAGCCTGCAGTGATCTGAAAAGGGTCCCAACCCCTGTAGTACAGACATTCCTGGTGTGGCATCTGGGGACTGGGGATGTTCGCTGGTGGACTATGCCCTGAGTGCCTAGAGATTGCACTTACACCACCTGGGACCTATTACATGCAGGAGGCTGGTGAGGGCTGACCCAGGAATGGAGGTCCACATAGCGAAGTTGGATAAGTCAGGACTAAGGAATGGGCAATCAGGGAGGCACAGCAGCACAACAGACCAGATTGTGGAAGGGGAACATCACACCATCACATTCCAGATTCTTTACTAAATGTCTCATGGGGGTTTTAGATTTCCAAATGGTTAAAAACCCATTAGGTACAGGGTATCATGGAGGAGTCTCTATTATACCAGCTACATTTAGCTCTCAAGAGCTTTCCATCAATAGATATAAAAGAACTGTACCTAGGAGGTCAGTAGCAGTCTCCCAATTTTTACAAATGAAGAAACTGAGGCACAGGGTAGAAGACTTGACTTGTCACATATCTTGGCCAAGGTCATGCAGCAATTCTGTGCCAGACCTGGGAACAAACCCAGGCTCCCTACATTCCAGCCCATACTTCTGTCCATTGCATCTCCTAAGATAAAGAATTCTCTGTCTTTTCAATCTGTGTTTATACAGTGCTCAATACAGCCAGGTGCTGGGTGCTAGTGAAATAAAAAAATAATAATAATCATTGCCAGGTGTTCTTTGTACCCTATGGATTCCATAGGGTTGTGTGGCTCCTTTGATGTAACTTACAAACACAGAGTGATCTGATCCCTTGGATAGTCAATGTGTGGGTGCTCTGGCTTAGTTTACGAGTGACAGTGAGGAAAACAAGCCACCAGAATGAGGAGTAGAGCCAGAGAAATCACCTGTTGCAGATCACATTAGGGTGGTGAAGTGGTAAGGTCCAAGCTATGATAAAGATATAGGTAGATCCTCTCTTATGTATTTATCCATCACCAGCAACTTAGAAAAACAAGACTGGATGATATTTTTAAGACCTGACTGCTCTACTTCAACCAGAGACAAATTCAGGGACGTTTGGTGGGAGGTCTGAGTAGGAGACCATCATGCTTCTGGCCTTGGAATCTCAGAATCTATCCAGAGACCAAGCAAATGGTTATGGGGTGCTCTACCAGATGTCACCTACAATTCCTTGGGTGGGCTGAGGAAATCAAGCCAGGGTGGAGCATGATGCATAGGCTTTAAAAGGGTAACCATGTTAATCTACAGGGAGTCTGGTGGCACTTTTAAAGACTAACAAATTTATTTTATCACATGAGCTTTATGTCTCGCAAAAGTTCATGTCATAAATAAATTTATTAGTCTTTAAAAGTGCCACCAGACTCCTTGTTTGCTTTAGATAAGTTTTAAAAATCTTCTTCCACTACTAATGTACTAATGTTCAGATGTAACAAGCCCAGTGGTTGTGACAGATGTCACCGCTTGGTGATTCAAAATTCAGTCAGATCTCATGCATTTCAGGATTTCTGTCAGGTCTGCCAAAGTTTTGAATGTGATCTGGTGTGGTCTAGATTTATAAAATCCTGTTTTCTAAACCCCTATATGTTTCAAAAGTCAGTAGGATCCAATGGTTGCTAGATAGTTGGGTCATTCCTGAAGCTGTGGGGTTCTAGGTCTGTTAATGCCTTAAACCCCAATGGTCTTTTATGTCCGGCTCTTGCTCAGCCAGGGACTAATTCAGGAACTTATGGCAGGCTCTGAGTAGGAGACCATCATGCTTCTGGCCTTGGAATCTCAGAATCTATCCAGAGGCCAGGCAAGTGTTTTCAGGTTGCTGTACCAGTTGTCACCTAGAACCCACTGGGTTGGCAGAGAAAATCAGAGCATCAGAAAGGGTGGAATGTGACACCTGTGTTAGATGTAGCCCCTGTGTTTTAAAAATCTTTTCCCACTGCTACTCTTCAGACGTAACAAGACTAGTGGTCATGGCAGATCTCATGGATTTTAGGACTTCTGTCTCGTTCTTAATCTCTTGGTTCTGAGGGCTGTCAATATTTTGGTGCAATCTGATCTGATATACTCTAGATTTTGAAAACATTTTTTTCTGATCCACTGTAGGTTTCAAATGCCAATAGAATTCTATGTACGCTAGGCATTTGGCTGGTTCTTGAACTTCTTGGATCTGTTGTGGATCAGTGGGGCTGAGGAGTTGGCAGAGTGGCCTGAGCAGAGGGAAGAAGGTGCCCACCTCCATGCCCCGGTACAGGGCAGAATTATGGAAGACCCTGGCATCATGGGCTCTCCCTGGCCATCCCACGTAACAGTTTCAAAAAATGCCCCAGTGGTCCACAAGGGCCTGCAGGATGAGAGACTAGTACTCCTTCCGATTTCTGTACTCCACGGCTCTGCGCTCCGGGGCTCGCATGGGGATGTGGATGGCATCCAGGATCCCTGCACAATTGAGAAAACCCAGTGCGGCCATGCCAGCAATGGTGTCCTGTAGCTCCCTTTGTGTGACCAGGCATCACAGCAGGATCCTGTTGATGGCCCTGGTGACCTCCAACAGAATGTTCCCAGCGGTCGACCTCCCGATGCCGAACAGGTGCACCACAGACCTGTGTGACTCCCGAGTCGCCATCTTCCACAGAACAATGGCTGCTCTTTTCTCCACAGGGATAGCAGGCCTCATGGTGGTGTCTCTTCAGTGCAGCACCCGGGTGAGTTCTGTGACCAGGAGGTTGAAGCTGGCCCTGCTCATGCAGAAATTCCTCTGCCACCGGTCATCCCCCCAGGTTCGGAGCACTACCCGCTCCCACCAGTCTGGGCTGGTCTCCCGGGCCCAGACCTGGCGAGGCACAGAAGGGGGCAGTGGAAGTACCTCTGCTCTGCGGCCCAGCTGGATGATAGCCTGGGGCACAGGCTGGGCACCGTTATGGTCTGCAAGCAGAGTGTCCCACATCAGCAGGACACTCTGCAGGCAGGCAGAGGGTCTATTTGTAGCACAGTGCTTGCTAGGCAGCTGGGCAGAGTCCATGTCTGCGTTTCACAGTGCACTGCTAACCAGAATGGACAGGGAAGTCAGGTCAGTGCCAGCTTTTAGAGGATTGGCTGGCAACATGGCTGCTGACATGGCCCTGGGAGAGAGCTATGTTGCCACACCTCCCATGATGCCCTTCCCCTAACACGAAATAGCAAGTCCTGTGTTTGAACACGCTATTTTGATTCCAGCTTTTCCCTTATTTTGAATTGATTTTTGGTTATTTCGAATTAACTCTTTTCGAAATAAGGGCTTTATTTTGAAATAACTTGTTTCGAAATAACTTATTTCAAAACAACGCCCTGTGTGTGGACATAGCCTTCATCTCAAGCTTATGGATTTGAGCCCTGTGTTGGGCACTTTGATTTCTGGACTTTTTCTCCCTACAAAAGAGCTAAATTGGGTAAAAAATATAGTGAACACTAATAAATGAACAAAAATAAAGTATACTGTGAATAAAATTACTAACAGGCACAATTAAGTAAAACAAATACAGGGGCACATTTGAACTGGCAAGAAACAATTTAGGACAATTTTTTTTAAATTGTCAAATGGGCTGCTCTGAAAGTTAGCTGCTTTGTTTTTAGGTGCTTTTCAAGTTTATATTTGCAAATTTAGTGTCTTTTTAACTTTTTTTAGTTTCATGAACATTAATGAAAGGGTCATGAAAAGCTTTCATTTACCGAAAAAATCCAAGTTCCAAAAGGACAGCCATGTCAATCTAGTAAAGCGAAAAAAGCAAGGAATCTGTGGCACTTAAAAACAAACAGACTTATTTCTTGCATGAGCTTTCGTGGGAGAAAATCCCACTTCATCAGATGCTTTGAAGATGTGGAACTTACAGAATGGGATGAAAATAAATGCAGGGGAGTGTAAAACATGGGATTAGGTCATACTGCAAAAGCAAATCAGAGCATTTGTAAGGATTCAAAGTCTAGGAAACAGCAAATTACTTCTTATAATGTGAAAAGAATCCATAGTCACAATTAAGTCCTGCTTTCACATGATCTAATTTGCATATTAGTTTGATTTTGGCTGTTTCTCAAATCCAGTTTTCAGTAAAAGAAAACATTTTGGCTTTTTTTTTTAATTTTAAAATAATTTTTAAAAACCACATGGCTTTGTGCAGTTTTAACGTTGCATTTATTAATCATTACCCCTTCTCCATGCCATAATATGGTAATGACAGTTATAGTAATACTATGTTTTCTCCATGTGTCCTCTGATGTCCTCCTTTCCGTGCTTTGGTACCTGGTAACCCTAGGCATGATCTACCTTTTGTAAAGCCATGTTGGGTATGTCTACACAGCACTTTTATTTCAAAATAACACAGGTTATTTCGAAATAAAAGATATTTGGTCCACATGACATTTTCTTATTTTGAAAGGATAGATCCTGTCCTTTCAAAATGAGAATTGTTATTTCGAAACAGGTTAAACCCTGATTGTTTTGAAACTGCTGTTATTTCGAAATGGTTATTTCGAAATAAGGCCATTTGGACATGTTGTTTCAAAACAAGACCATTGTTTCGAAACAACTGTTTGAGACAACATGTCCAAACGGCTTTATTCAAAATAACCAATTCGAAATAACAGCCGTTTCGATAGCAGTCTTTCCCTTAATTTGAATTAACTTATTTCAGAATAAGGACTTTATTTCAAAATAACTCATTTCGAAATCCTTATTTCAAAATAATGATGTGTGTGTAGACATAGCCGTTGAATTTTGTCCTTATTTCTAGTAACCTTGATCTCCTTAACTTTCTCTCTCAATTTTTTCCCCCAAAACCCTGCATACTGCTCAGATCAAACTAATAGCCTGTTGTTCTGTTTCTTGAAAATAGAAACTATGTTAGCAATTCTCCAGTCATTCAATATACCACCTGAGTTTACAGATTCATTAAAAACCCTTGCTAATGGGCCTGCAATTTCCTTGCCAGTTCCTTTAATATTCTTGGGTGGAGATAATCCAGGCCCCCCATTTAGCCCCATTAAGCAGTTCAAGTTCGGCTTCTACATCAGGTGCAGTAATTTCTACCTTATAGCTTCATTCCCATCAGCCACCCTGCCACTATCCACCAGCTCTTCATTAGCCTCAGTAAAAACAGAGGTAATGTATTTGTTTAGATAGTGGGCCATGTTTAGATTATCCTTAACCTCCACCACATCCTTGGTGATTAGCAGTCCCACTTATTTCATCCAGGGGCATATAAGGGTAGCAGCTGAGAAGTGCTGTGTGACCCAGCCTGCTCAAGATCCATAATCAAGCCTAGTTTGGTGCGGTACAGGGGCACATAAGGGTAGCAGCAGAGAAGTGCTGTGTGACCCAGCCTACTGAGTTCAGGGACACATAAGGGGTCAGCTGAGAGTGCTGATAGACCCGGTCCACTCAGACACACCTATATAGAAACACAAGTGACACAAGCAGCACACTAATAGAATTACCATCTTCCCCAAAGAGAAAGCAACCCTAATAAATGAGCATGCCCTGAGTTGGTGGGCAAAGTTGGTAACAATCTTGCCACAATGGTGCCTGTCTCCTAATTCAAACTAGCAAGTCCTGTCCCTGGACATGCTAGTTTGAATTGGGTTTCTGTGGGGCCATGTTAATTCAAATTAACTTGATCATTATTAGTTCAAATTAATTAGTTCAAATTAAGTTAATTTGAACTAATCTTCTAAGTGTGGACATAGCCTATATGACTGGCTTTAGCAGTGTAGCGTCCTGCTGCTGGAGTCTTTCGCTGCTGCCTGGAGGGGTCTGAAGAGCCCAGGTGTGTCAAGATTAAATAAATTGGGCCCTGAAAAATGAGTGTTGGAATGATCTTTTGCCTGAGATGTAGTGCTCTATATGCCGCCCACCCCCATGGTCTTAAATGAGAAATTCTAGGGATCTCTTTATTTCACTTAAGAAAGTGAAGGTTAAGTGGGGACCATTCTCGCAGTGCCTTTTTGGGGAACAAATATTTCCTCATAGCCTTGTCAATCTCTCATGGGGTGGTCACACATGACCCACCAGCTGGAGGAGGTTGTTAGATACGTTTAGGCTGAAAATAAGGTGCCCTTCTTCAATAGCAACAGTAATTAACCAGTGGAACCACTGACAGAGGTTTGCAGTGGATTTGCTATCAATGGCTATTTTTAAATCAAGGTTTCATGTTTGTGCTGAAAGATCAGCCCCAGAAATTAGTTTGGGGAAGTCCTCTGGCCTGTGCAATGCAGGAGTCAGACTAGGTGACCACAGTGGTGACTTCTAACCTAACAAAATAGGAATCTGAGAAGCCACAGAGATTTGATATGTTTAGGGTCAACCCAGAGGACTCCCTGCCATTGGAGATGAGGGATATTAACCCATGTGACATTCTAACAGTGTGCCTGCATCCTGGTGGTCACGCGTTGGGCTGCAGCACACAGCTTCATTTTCTCTTCTTGGACTTTTCAAGCACCTCACATCTCTTTCCAAAGGAAAATAAAATATCTGTTTTCTGGGGGCCAGTCCATTCTGTCCTGACACATAATGACCCTCAAGGACCCAGCTCAGCATTTGTGTCTCCACAGATATGGGGTTCCCAGCCCTTCCTCCGGAATCTGGAAAAAAGTTCTCAATCCACCCACGTAGGACTAAAGCTCACCCTGTTCTTGCGGTTCAGCCAGCCTGTGGCAGACTCCACTGGAGATCAGTGGGGGCTTAATCTCAGGCTATGTCCCCACCTGAATGCTTATTTTGAAATAAGTTAATTTCAAAATAAGCAAATTCAAAATAAAACCCTTAATTTGATTTAACTTAAATAGAATTAAGGAAAAATAACAAATCGAAATATCAAGTCCAGACAGAACTTGCCATTTCAATTGGGGAGAGGGGCACCCTGGGAGGTGTGGCGGGCCATGTTGCCACCCAATCCCCTGCCTCGCTTTCACCTGGAGAGCCAGGCAGGGGAAAAAGCAACCAGGGCAGGAGGGTGGGGGCAGGTCACCAGCCAACTGGCCGGCCAGGGGGCTTGCCAGGAGGCTAGGGGTGCCGCGGCCAGGGAACGTGCAGGCTGGGGGTCCCCTGGCCGCTTGTGAGTGGCGGGGGGAGAGGGGCTGCCAGTTCCCCAGCCCCTCACAGGCTCTTGCTGGGGAAAAGGGTAAGCGGCGAGTAACCTGGCTGGGGTGCCCACCCCCCCCCTGCACCTCTGCTCAGCACCCTGGCCAGGGTGCTGAGGGTGGGTAGGGGCTGCTGGTGCTGGCTGCCAGGGGACCATGTTGCCACACCTCCCAGGGTGCCCCTCTCCAGCAATCGAAATAGCACGTCCATACACAGGGCATGCTATTTTGATTGGAGGGGCTTGACTTATTTCAAATTAATTTTTTTTAATTCAAAAAAAGTCATTTCAAATAAGGGTTTTATTTCAGAATAAGTCATTTAGCCACCAGCGTAGCCAATGCCACCCACCAGCACTCACAGCTGTTTCCAGTGGTACCAGACTTTCAGCATGGCTCCCCAAAGAGACACAGGCATGGCAGCTGGCACCTGTGCAACTGGGCCGATGCCCCTTAGTTGGACATGAGCTGTCATGAACAAGTGCTGTCAGAGTGATGCTGGCTGGAATAGGGGGATCATTTATTACATTATTTGACATCAATATGTCAACACAACAATAATTGATATGAGAGAGGGCATGACAGTGACCATCGGAAAGGTTCTAATTTGCTCAGTGTGATGATATTGTTTATGTGCATGTGTCATATTTGTATTGGAAGTTAGGGATATGTCAGATGTACGTATTTCGACTTGTGCTGTGTTTCTAGGCAATACCCCAAACGGGGCAACAGCATCTCCAGGGCTGTCCGGGGGCCGGCGGGAGGGGGGGTGAGAGGGGCCATCGCCCTTAGCCCTGTAGTTCTATAGGCCCTGCACTGTCCTGCCATCAGTAGGGTGGAGTGGGTCCTGCACAGCTGTCCCCCCATGGCTGTGCTGTGCCCAGCTCCCTATCCACTGCATTTGGCATTGAGCGGTAGCAATCCAGGTCACTTGTTGTTGTAGCAATAGAGGTTGACTATTTGGGAATAAGTCAGCCAATCCTGGCTGATTTTTAGTGTAGTTCAGTGGTTCCCAACCTTTTCAAGGCCAGGGATCACCTTTTAACCTTAAAAAAATTTGCAGCCCTCTAGTCTCAGGTTGAATGAAGCTGCACTGCTGCAAAACGGTGGCACCAGCAGTGGCAGAATTCAGCCTATGATGGTGGAATCCAGCCCCCGCTGCGGCCACGGCTCCCTCCCTTTGCCCCTGCCAGGGAGTGGGAGCCGCCATGACCATGGCCTCCTCCCCCTGATCCCCCAGACCCTTCCCTGCCCGCTGGCCCATTCTCCAACCCCCCCTCCAACTGGTGCCCCATCCCTGACCTCCCCAGGGCCCCTTTTCCCGGCCATGCCACAGGCTAGTCTCCCTGAACATATATCTGAACATGCTCAGAGGGAGAGTTTTAAAAACTCCCAGCCTGGGGGAATCTCCCTCCGTCTCCGTGGTAACCTCAGACCCTGGTGGAGTTTGGCCCCAGCTCCCAGCATGCCTGCAGACGCCTTGCAATAACTCTGCAGCCCCCCAGGGGTTCATGGACCACAGTTTGGAAATCACTGGTGTAGTTAATAGGAAGACTTAAATGTAGATTTGCTCTCTGCGTTCTTCCTGATTTCTTTTTCATTACAAGCTGTTCCAAAGATCCCATATATATAGTTGTGTAGAAGTGAGAGTGTTAATGGGAGGTTAGCAGGGCCATAACTATGGCGAAGCCAATGGGGCTTCGCTCCAGGCGCACTGGAGAGGTTCAATGGAGCCACTCTAGCAAAAGGCACATTTCGCAGCACCAGCCGCAAGCGCTGCTAATGGCAAGGGGCACACTCTGATCTGAATGCACCCCAGGGGCCAGATTGCCATGTTACAGCTCCAGAGGCTAGCTCCAGGAACACACAGCTACATCCGTTCTTTATTCTTCATTAGAGGCCAATTCACTTAAGCAGTGGGCTGTCCCCAGAAAAGCAGGCCTGCTCATTAGAAAGGCATTCTAAACACGCCACGCCTAACCTGCACCCATCCAGAGCACTGCTGAGATTGTGCATAAGGTGTTAAACACCCTCCTTACCAGTTTAGAGGAGAACTGGGGTCAGAGAAGCTGCCTTTAAGGGGGGGGTGGGGGGAGACTATAGGCATGTATGCAGATTTCCAGGGGACTGAAGTTTTTGGTGGGCTTTTATCTCCAGATTCTTCAAAGAACTTTTGCATTCCCAGTGTTACATTGTATACATGGGAGGGACAACATTATTTGAGGGGAATCTTCCAGACTCCTCAATACAGAGCACTGGAATCGTTAGAGGAATAAAGTCCATGCTGTAGGTACCGAAGGATAGGGAAGCTGTTTCCTCCAAGTGTATATTCTGTTTTAGCTCCTCGCCTGTTTGTTGGTGTTGGTGTATAGAAATGTTGTGTGCACACGTGTTATTTGGTGGGTGCAGAGTGTCTGCCACAATGGTAGAGCATTTGTCTGTCTATGCCCTGCTTGTGAGGGGGTTTGTGCCCTGGGACTGAGGGCTCTTATGTTATGTCTACATTGGCAATTTAGGTTGAATTAGGGATGCTTAATTCAAACTAAATTAGTCCCTATCTACACTAGACTTTCATTCAGTTGAATTAAGAAATTCCTTAATTCAACTTAATGAAAGCTTAATTTGAATTAATAAGAACCTCCTGTTAGTTTGAACTAAGCCTTAATTCAATTCCTTAATCCAAACTAAAAATGGTATAGACCTGGATTAACTCTTAATTCAACTTTATTAAGGTTGAATTAAGGGCAGTTAGGTCGAATTAACAAAGAGGATGAAGTCAAATTAACTTTAAATTGACTCAGTCCACTTTGTTAATTTGACTTAATAAGGTCAAGTTTAGTTCAAATTAAAGTTGAATTTATTAGTTCAAATTAACAAATGCAACCTAACTTTTTCTAGTGTAGACATAGCCTTAGGCTGTGTTCACACACAGGGGGTTATTTCGATATGGTTGTTTTGAAACAACTTGTATCGAAATAACACCTTATTTTGAAATAACTTAATTCGAATTAACAGTTTGTTAATTCGAATTAAGGAAAGAAGCTCAAAGTGAAATAGCAGGTTCAGGCAACAGTTATTTTGAAACAAGTCATTGTTGTTTCAAAACAACATGTTCGCATGGCGTTGTTTCGAAACAATCATTTTGAAACAACGTTGTTTCGTCCCCACATGGGGTTTAACTTGTTTCGAAACAACGCCATTGTTTCAAAACAACGGGACCCGTTGTTTCGAAACAACCGTGCGTCGTGTGAACAGCCTAAATCTTATTTCGAAACAACCTCTGTTGTTTCGAAATAAGAGGGCTGTGTGAACACAGCCTTAATGTAGTGTCATGTAGAATGGCTGTGTGTGTTTGTGGGCTGTGAAACCTGTGCTCCGCTTGTGTGGAGAGTCCAACCATGTGAGCGTACCTCCTGCCCCCTAACCAAGCCTGCCCAATGTTCTCCTAGGAAGGGTATTTCATCACTAGTGCCTCTTAGCCAGAAGATGACTTTTAAACCTCCAGCAATGCTCTCTTCTTATCTGCTTAACAGGGCTTCTCTTCCTCCTCTTTGACACTGCCCCTTTCCCACCTTATAATCCTTTGAAACGCCATGTGTTTGGTTCCTGTCATGACCGGAACAGCATGAGCAAGGGGGGTTAGAGTTGGACAAGCAGGATTACAAACTGAATTCACCAGCAAGGAGTTGTCAGTGAGACACTTTCTATCTGTGATTGACATTGGAGCTACATTAAATGGCCGATCAAGTAACATCTTTTGTTCATTTAATATATTCCATTTAATGCTGTACATTTGTATAAAGTGAATTAAATATATAACTGATAAGGTTGTATTTTGTCTTAATTACATCTAATATTATTTTCTTATCATGAATTAGAAAGTTGATTTGAGGGTGTGTTTTGTGCTGCTTGCCCCAGGTGCCAAAATACCTAGTTCCAGTGCTTGTCTTCAAATATGAATTCTCACAGCACCCTGAGCTCAGAGAAAAAGTCAGCATAATTTATGTCATAAGATGCCCCATTGGACAGCACCCTGCTTAAATTCATTCACTGTTTGATCATGTTCTCTTCATTCAGCTTTCAGGGTGTGTCTACACTTACAATTTAATTTGAATTAATGAGGAATAATTTGAGTTAAATTAATTCATGGCTACACTGGGTTTCATTAATTCGAACTAAGGAATTCCTTAGTTTGAATTAATAAAAACTTCAAAGTTATTTATGAAACCTCACTTAACTTTGAAGTAAGGGTTAATTCAAACTTATTAGTTCAAATTAACCTAGTGTAGCCATGTTAATTTGAATTAACCATTAATTTGAATTAATGCTTTTTGACCTTCTTTCTACAAGGGTGCCTTCGTCTTTCTATATATTGGGTGGGGGCATGGCTCTTCTTGGGGGCCATCTTGCCACACCTCCCATTATGCCTGTCTCCTAATTTGAACTAGCAAGTCCTCTCCATGGACATGCTAGTTCAAATTGATTTTCCTAGTGGGGCCGTGTTAGTTCAAATTAATTTAATTCAAACTAATCATTATTAGTTTGAATTAATTAGTCTGAATTAAGTTAATTCAAACTAACCCTCTAAGTGTAGACACAGCCTTGAAGTTTTGTAGTGTTGAAAAGAAAACCGAATAATTGGTGAACAACTTGCGTTTGTTCAAATTGTGTTGTCAGTGACATAAGAGCCTGATTCACAATGATGAAAAAGTATCCTGTTTCAAAAATTTGTTCAGGCAAAAGGTCAGTCTGGTCTCTGTGTTGTTTCCCTCATCGTTCGCTGAATTTGGGCTTGACTTCCATTTCAGTTGCTATTTCAGTTGTTGTGGTTTTTGCAGATGTGAATCCAGTCTCCCTATATTTGTACACAGTCAATATGTCCTTTCATGTGGTTGAGGACCACATCAAACTGCAGTTCACTGGATTGAAGTATCTTGCTCACAATGTTAAAGGCAAACATAATGTCATACCACACAACCATTGCTAACAGAAATTTAAAATTTTCTGTTTCATAATTAGCCAAGGACTCTGCCTCACTCTTAACTTTAGAGATATCACATTTTTCAGCAGCTTCAAGCAAGGCATTCCGTTTGCCACTTGTTTTGTAATGGATTGCTGTAACACTCTCAAACCAGGATTCCCACTTAGGCTATGTTCACACGTAAACTGTTATTTTGAAATAAGTTATTTCAAAATAAGTTAATTCGAATTAAGAAAATGTTAATTCAAATTAAGGGAAAGCCTGCTTTCGAAATGGCTCTTATTTCGAAATGGTTATTTTGAAAAAAGGTCATTCAGACATGTTGTTTTGAAACAGTTGTTTCAAAACAATGGTGTTGTTTCGAAACAACGTGTCCGAATGCCCTTGTTTCAAAACAACCATTTTGAAACAATGGCTATTTAGATTTCCTGCTAGGTTTAACGGTTTTGAAACAATGGCTGTCGTGTGGACATGAGAAATTTTATTTCAAAACAATGGCTGTTGTTTCTAAATAAAACTCACGTCTGAACACAGCCTTAGTGTCTGATGGCAGTATGGGACTGAGAGAGGGAGCAGTCACTTAAAGTATTTGCTGTCTTTTAGATGAAGCTCCAAATAAAGTGTAGATTCACTACACAAGACCTAAAAATGTCATAGCCTTTGGGAAACACTTTGCCATATCACCCAGGGTCAGATTCAAGTTGTAGCAATCACAGAATGAAAAACACTCTGGGACTGATCTGCAGGATGCATGCCTGTAAGCCCTAATGCTGGCCCTTCATGTTAGACCTGTTGTCATATCCCTGTCCCGTACAGTCACCAGTGTGGAGGCCAAGTCTCTCCAGTGCAGCAAGGAGAGATTCTGATAAGATTTCTCCAGTTTGATCTTCAATTGGAATAAAGTCAATGAAACACTCCCTAAACTTTACTTTGTCAGCTGTCACATCAACATAACGTAGCAGAAGGGACATTCGCTCTTGATGACTTTCGTCAGGTGTACAATCAAGAATGACTGCAAAATAATGTGCAGTCTTAACTCTATCAATGTCCCCCCCCCACACACACATTGGATGCCATCAGTGAAATCAACTCATTCTGAATACAAGGTCCAAGATAGTGGTCGTGTATCTCATTGCATTTGATGTGTTGGACATGATTTTATATAACAGGATCAAAATTAGATAACATCTCATTTAATCTAAAAAAAATTACCATTGCCAGGTTTGTAAAGCCTTGTGTTTGTTCCACGAAAAGCAGTGTTGTGGTTCACAAAGTACTGCACAGTTGCTATGATACGAGTAAGAACTGACCACCAGTGTTTTTTCTTTGTTCATTTCCTGCAGTGTACACTCATCTATTGTCATCATCAAAGATAACCTTTTTCTAACATCTGTTCATGTAGCTAAGTTTCTAATCTGTTCATTAGCTGATTTGTGAGACTGCAACCTTTCACTTAGATGCTTCCAGCCATTACGTCCCTCATTTACTAATTTTCTAGCAGATGTTTTTTAACCAAACAAGTTAAAACAAAAGCAGATCTGCATCAGACTTCTTGGAGTACAGGAGCCAATTTCTGACAGGTTCTCCATTGGGCAATCTTTTTGTATAGAGCTCCTTTGAAAATTTTCAATTTTCATTATTTTTTGGAAAAACAAAATTATTACTACATATTTTCAGGGGCCTTCTTTCCACAATCAAGTCTCTGGTCTTGTTACCAAGTAAACCTGGTCAGTTAGCTGGGTCTTATATGTCATGTTCAACAGTCAGATCACTGCAGATGTTCAGCTCCTGTTGCTGTTGCTGTATGCAGATAGATAACAACAATGTTAGCATCCTCACTGATGTCACCGTTGTCCTCATCACTGGAGTCCTCCTGCAGTATGTGGGAATGCCTTCACCAACGGCAGCAAAACTGCCACCATCAGCCCGAAGTTGCAGGTGTGAATAGCAGCGAGTAGGTACTTGCTGCTGTGCTCCAGAAGGTCAGCACCAGAAGTCCTGCCCCCAACAGAGGCAGCTGAAAGTTGACTTTCAAGCCATTTGCGGTCAGCTTTCAGCAGTGTGTACCAATGGCTTAGAAAGTTGTCAGCATATATAAATAATATAAATAAAAAATAAAAGGCCTTTTCCCAAGATAGCTTTTTCAAAAAAAGCCATTGCTGGACACAGCAAAGGCTTTTTTTTTTTTTTTTTTTTTAAACCTGCCTATCTTTTCCATTGGTTTTTTTTTCTGAAAAAAGAAAGTCTAGTGTAGATTTTCATTAAAAAAGAAAAAAAAAAGCCTCTGTATTTGAGGACAACAAGCAGTCCCCGGACCATTCTCCCAAAATAGCATTTTTGAAAAAAGTTATTTCAAAATAATTATTTTGAATATATTTTGAAGTAAGTTTTTCAAAAATACTTTTTTTCAAAAATGTTGCCCAATGTAGATGCAGCCTCTGTGTTCGTCCTGACTTTTTCTTGAATACAAGCTATTCCAAAGATGCAACATAACAAGGTGGCTGTCCTGGCCACAAATGGGTCACAGCTTGATTCTGAGGCACCCTGCAATCAGGTGCTGTGGATGAGGAGCTCAGAGCCACTCAAGGCCTAGGAGCTCAAGCCTTGCCCATAATAGATTTGCTAAGTACACTTCTGCAACCGAGACTGCGGACAAGCCTTTTCCTTTCAGAACTGACATGTCAAAATGCTCTGAAATTCATGTGCCCACTCAGGTTTTCTTGAAATTGATATTGTGAGGGGTACATATTTGGAAGTTTTTGATCCCTGGTGCCTGCAGTTAAAGTTGCACAAAAAAAGAGCTGCAATTAGTTTTTTCAAAGTGTCCTGAGAAGCAGACCTGAGACTTGTATCAGCTTGGAAAGTGGCAGTCCTTTGCTAGAGAAATGGACAATTGTTTGGATTGGGGAGTTCATGTGATGTGGCCCCCTGAATATGAGCAGCTGCAAACATGCAGAAATTGCACCAACGCCCACCATTCATAGGGCAAGTCCCTTGAAAACCAGCACTCTGCCACAGAGACTGGGATGGGTTTTGTGATACAAATTCTGGGTTATGTGATACACCCCCTGTGTGGGCGACCGGTCTCTCCAGTGAGTCGGGAGGGCGCCCTTGACTGGTGGCTCAGGGGAATCAGCCTGAGGTGGCATCCCTCCCGGTGGCTGGAGCATTGATTTTAGCCAAGCTCCTTGGTAGGGTGAGTGTGCACGGGGAGCCTGTCCCAGCCCCTTGGGTGGGTGGGCAGGCAGTGCAAAGTCAATAGCCCCAGCCCCTGGGTGGGATGGGCAAGAACAAAGTCAACAGCCAGCTCGGGCAGTGTGTAGTTTCTCAGGTGATCCCACAAGGAAAGGGTGTGAGGAGGGTGACTCAGGCTCACCCATCTCCACTGCGTCCCAGCCCAGGGCCTATCCAGTGTCACAGCAGTCTGCCATTGGATCAGCGGGGCTCCAGCCAAAATGCGCTGACAGCAGGGAAGGGTTGGGGAGGGTTAGGGGATGAGGAAATGTGGGGGGAGTCTGAGGGGAGGGCCTGCAACTTGGAAGGGGGAGACTGGGGATGGGGGTGGGGGAGTCTGGGTGGGAGAGGAGTTCTTAGGCGGGGCCTGTGGGAGGGTCCGGGGGTGGTGGTGTTCCCCACCCCTGCCCTTGGCCGCCCCAGGTCCGGGGTCACCTCCGGGGACGGCCAGGTGGAGGACCTCCTGCAGCAGCTGGAGGGGCCATACGCTCCACCAGCTGGCGGACACTGCTTGCCAAGTCCTCGACCACGGTGGGCAGGCGGTCACCGAGGCTCTCCATGGCCTGCTCCTGCCGCTCCAGTGCAGTGACCACACTGTCATCCTTGGCTGCCGCCTGTTGCAGCAGGCGGAGGGCAGAGTCCTGGCACCTGGCTTGGTCTCGACGCCATGCCTGGGTCGATGCCTCCATCCACAGGCCCAGCTCATTGAGGCTCTCCAGGATCTCCCAGCACGTCCAGAGGGCCCTCCCCCTCCTCCGCTGTGGTCTCGGGCTGCTGCGTGGGCTCGGTGGTGGTGCACGGCGGGCGGCTGGGTGACCTGCTGGGGTGAAGCATAAAACACAGTTGGCCCCTGCTGCCTGCTGGCCTTGTCTGTGTGCAGCCTGTCTGCAGCACACACCCCTGCCCTGACTGTCAGTAGGTCCCAGGATCCTGTGGGATGTTGCCCTGGTGTAGGGCTACCAGATCCCAAAGCCTGGAAAGGAGGACAGGGAAGTACACAAAGGAGGACATTGGAGGACACATGGGAGAAAATGTAGTATGAATGTAATATTCTTCGATTTTTAGGGGGCCCTGGAACACTTTCCCTTAAAATTAAGTATTCTATGACATTCCAGGATACTTCAACCCCTATAAGTACTAAGCCTGACAAAATCCTGTATTTTAAAATGCCTGCCAGACAGAGAATGTGAAGATAAAAAGAAGAACACAACAGTAAAAAGGAGACCATGTTCTCCTTTTGCCTGACATCTGGTAACCATACCCTGGAGGCACACATGCCAGTGGTGCCCACAACGGTGAGCTCGACTCACCCACGCCTTGCTCTAGTCTAGGGACCACTGGGGGCAAAATACCTAGCTGACTTGAAAATTGAGCTAAATAAATTTATGGAGGGCATGGTATGATGGGACAGCCTAATTTTGCAATAAATTGATATTTGACTACTAATGGTAAATATGCTAGTGGCTTGTAATGAGATGTTAGATGGGGTTCTGGGTTGGTAAAGGGAATTCTTTTTTGGGTGTCTCTCTGCTGAGTTTTGCTTATGTGTTCAGGGATTAGTTGATCATCATATTTGGAGTCAGCAGGGATTTCCCCCAGGCCATATTGCCATAGCTCCTGGAGTTTTTTGCCATTCCCTGTAGTATGAGGCATGGGTCACTTGCTCAGATTTGTATGAATCTGATTGCTTTAATCGTTTAACAGTTCTCTCAGGCTATGTCCACACATACATCGTTATTTCAAAACAAGGTATTTTGAAATGAGTTATTTTGAAATAAAGTCCTTATTTTGAAATAAGCTAATTCAAATTAAGGAAATGTTAATTCGAATTAAGGGAAAAGATCAAAGCGAAACAGCATGTCCAAAGACAGGACTTGTTATTTCACTTTAGCAGAGGGGCACCATTGGAGGTGTGGTAACATGGCCCCCTCCCTGGGCCATGCCCCCACCCAATAAAGGCTAAAAGGAAGGCACCCTGGGAAGGAGAAGGGCAAAAGTGTTATTTTGAAATAATAGTTATTTTGAAATAACGGGTCCGAACGCAATTGTTTCGAAACAACGGCTATTTCGATTTAATGTGACGTTTTACTGTTTCAAAACAACGGCTGTTATTTCGAAACAACAGGGTCCCATTGTTTCGAAATAATGGAATGTTGTCAGGGCATAAGAAATTTTATTTCGAAACAATGGCTATTGTTTTGAAATAAAACTCTTGTCTGAACACAGCCTCAATGTATGTCTACACTTAGAAGTAATTTCAAAATAAGGAGGCTTATTTAAAAATAACTTTTTTCCTGTCCATGCATGCATTTTGTTATCTTGAATAGTTTCTTTATTCAAGGTAATGAAGCACTATTTTGAAACAATAAAACCTGCTTTTATTTTGAAATAGCACTTAAATCAAAATTATTTTTTTGAAATAAACAATTCTAAGCCGTGTAATAGGCTTATTTCAAAATAATGGCTCTATTCTTTTGCTTGCCTTCCCCTATTTTGAATTAGAGAGTCTAGTGAAGACTTTTTATGCCAAAATAACTCCTTCCTTATTTCAAATTAGAGAAACCTCCCTGGACTACCAATTCAAAATAATAAATTCAAAGTCATGCTAATTTGAAATAATTACTTTTAATTAAAATTGAAGTAGTTATTTCAAAATAACTATTTTGAATTAATTTTGTAAGTGTAGACATAGCCATAGTTTTTCTTTCTTGGTGTAATAAACCTAAGTTGTAGCTACTAAAGGATTGGATGGCAGGATGGTATTTTGGGTAAAATACAAACTTACATCGATCAAGTAATGTGGCTGATCTTTTGGGGTCAGGGAAACCCTTTTTGGTAAAAAGCATGGTGTTTTAAGTAACTTATCTCTTTACCAGACCCAGTGTCAGCTTAGGGGCCAGAGGCTGAAATGAAGAAAAGTGGGCTGAGTATATTTTGCATTAGCTTCTTGATGGCCAATTGTGAGGAATTAGAAGCATTGTTTGTGGCTGGTTGGGAAGCCTGATTTCAGTGTTACTCAACAGTACTGACTATGGCATTTTGAGGTGACTAACCTAGGCACAGCAAGGCCAGAGGGGGCATTCTGTTTTGTAAGCACCACCAAAAATGCTCCCGGTAATGGATTCTTCTGGTGATTGGGGGGGGGGGGGCAGATGGGGCAGCTATGTGTTCTGTGGTGCAGCTGAAACTGCAGGTGGTGTGTGTGTTTCTTTCAGCAGAAGGGAGCTTCAGCTCTTCCATTTCATGACAAATTGGCTGCAGTGCCAACCATGTCACAACACAGAAAATATTAGGAACCGTTGCTCTAGCCTGTAAGGAATTTTATACTTCGTTTTGTAAACTGCTGCTTCTGGGCAGTTTCTGCTTAGCCCCCAGCATGAGACATAGCTCCCCATTGAATACACAGTTGCTTTTGCCAGCCAGCCCTGAATTAGACACAGGGTAACACCAGCAAATTCTTTGTGTCCCAGCCTAGTTCCACAGAAATGTGCATCTTGTCCTGCTGTGTGTCATCCCTCCCAGCAAAAGTTCATAGACAGGGCTGACTCAAGGTGCTCTGCTGCTCCGAGCCAGCATTTGCTTTTGCCCCAGCCACCCCCCAATGGGGGTGGAACCTGGCTTTCACTCTGGGCCAGCCTGCCATGCCCTCGGGGCAGGGAGCAGGTGGCCTGGGGCAGAGCGAGCCAGCCCATGGGATGGACTCTGCTTTCCCACCTCTCTCCTGGGCCAGCTGTTCCATCCTCGGGGCAGGGATGCCCAGCCCAGAGGAAGGGCGATGGAGCAGGATCTGCCCTATAAGCTGGCCTGTCCACTCGCAGCACAGCACTGCAGCACCCCTAAGTTGGGGCACCCCAAGCCAGGGCCTTATTGGCTTATGGCTTGGGCCAGCCCAGTTCATAGAATAGTCATCATTTCAGCAACAGAAAATTGTAACAAACCAGCCTCATTATCCCAAGTGGAGCCTGACCCCCCACTTCGGTCCACACATATGGGTTCACATCAAAGGGGAAGAGAAGCTGCTGAGCTTCAGAAAGATCACTTGTATGTGACTATGTATAATGAGATATGGTGATGAGGTAATCAGAGTTGGCTACAAAGGAAAACAGAAGATATCATGCAAACGGAGCTCTGACTTAGCAAGCCACAGGAGGTTAAAAAAGAAGAAGGCTTTTCTCACCAAAAGCTGGCAGCAGCCTGCACTGTCTGGAAAGACTCGAGCCTGGGATTCTCTCCTCACTCAGTTCAGTGACGTCTTCTTGTCTGGGAGGTGAGTGGGGATGAGCATTGTAGTTGCTCTGAGTAGTGATGGGAGGAGAGTTGAAGTCCACTGTCTCTCATTCTGTCCACTGTCTCTCATTCTGATATCCCGCTTTGAGGATTACCCCCAGCTGGGATGTAGGTGACAAATGGTCTCTTAGAGACATGGTGTCAGAACCATCCCTGTAATGAAAGGTAATGTCCTTATTTACATGTCCCCTCTGCTGGAGAATGGCCTCAGAAGCAGAGGGCACCCCTATAATATGTGGCTGTGTCTTTGTTTCTGGTTTGTGGGTGTTGCTCAGAAGTAGAGTGTGTTTCCCCAACAATTATACCATGGAATCTTATGGTTTCACAGATGATGTTGCTGCACATAGTTCAGCAGGACAAAAATGTTCAGCAGATTATGACTTTTTGAATGGCTTCTCATCAGGTGCATGTTATACAGAAGTTACTGTAGTCTTGTTAAGCAGGGAACATGGGTTAGTGGGTGTCATAGGGTCTAGTGGCTGGCACAGGGGACCCTGTGGGGGTGTCAGGACACTTTGGTGCTATACCAACATCTGGGAGGGGGATTGGGGTTTAGCAGATTAGAGAAGGGGGTGCTGGGAGTCAAAAAAAACAGAAGTGAGGTTTCCTGTTTCACCAACATATTCTTGATAAGGCTCTTGGTGAAAGAATTCATGGAAATTCTGCCACTTCCTTTTCTGGCTGAAATATCTCAGTAACACTGGGTCCTCTCCAGTGTGTACAATACACAGACCCTGTCTGCAGATCTGGGACCCTGACATCCCTGAGAGAAACCCAAGAACACCTAGGATGACAGACTCCTGACTGACTAGTAAGCCATAGCAAAGGTGACCTGTTTGGGAATGGGGCCTAATGATTAGAAAAATGAGAGTAGGAGTCAGGACTTCTGGGTCCAAGCCCCAGCTTCGGGAAAGTGAGTTTGCTGCAGTGGTTTGCTTGGGGGACTTTGCGTATGAGTTCTTAGGTTCTATGCCCTGCTCATGGAAAAGGGTGGGGTCTAGCATCTTAGGCTATGTTCACACACGGGGTTATTTCAAATCAAATCAAATCATAGGGCTGGAAGGGACCTCATGAGATCATCAAGTCCAACCCCCTGGGAATTGAACCCAGGCCCTTCTGCATGTCAAACAGAGGTGCTAGCCACTATTTGATACAAATTGTTTTGAAACAACTTGTATCGAAATAACACCTTATTTTGAAATAAGTTAATTTGAATTAAAAAATGTTAATTCGAATTAAGGAAAAAAGCTCAAAGGGAAAGGAGCTCCGTCTTTCGAAACAAGAGCCCTCATTTCAAAACAGCTTATACCCACTTTGCTGTCGAAAGGAAGCTTATTTCAAAAGCAGTGGTTTCGAAATAAGCCATTTGGACATGTTATTTCGAAACAAAGATTGTTTTAAAATAACAAGGAACTTCCTCCCAGGGTGCACAGAACCCTGGGGGGAAGGTCCCCCCCCCCCAGCACCCTAGCCACGGATCAGCACCCTGGCCAGGGTGCTGAGTGGGGTGTAGGGGGTCGGAGGGTGCCCCAGCCAGCTTCACCCTGCTTCCCCTTGCTGGGAGCAGGGGGGACGGGTGCCTCAGCCCTCTTCACCGCCCTCCCCCTGGCTAAGGGGAAGGGGGGGAAGCCGGCTGGGGCTGCCCCCAAGCCCAGGGTGCCCTCCTCCTGCTGGGGGTGGGGGGCTCCCCTGTCCCCCCGCTGTCACTGCAGGGGGCAGGGGGACTCCCCCTGCCCCCCGCGGGTCCTGTCTTGGGCAGGGGGGCTTCCCCACACCCCCGCACCCATGGGTGGGGGGGCACCAGGGAATCCCCGGCAGGAGGTGGCCATGGCACTGCCAGCAGAAGTGGTGGGGAGGAGCGGGGGAGACCCCCCTCGCCTCTGGCCGGAGCCGCAGGGGGCAGGGGAATCCCGGAGGCGGGGCTTCCCTGGCCCAGCACAGGGCCTCCCTCCCCCTGCCCTCTCCTATTTCGAAATAACATGTCACACTGAACATGCTATTTCGATTTCCTCCTTTTCCCTTATTTCGAAAACACTTTTTTTGTTGTTTCAAAATAAGGCTTTATTTCGAAATAGCTTGCTTTGAAACAGCTTGTTTCGAAACAAGCACTTTGTGTGTGAACATAGCCCATAGGAGCCCATAGATGCCATGCGTCCCTGATCGTCAGAAAAATAACGGAGAATAGTGGGAGCAAGGGGACTACTCCTCTTGTTTCACACCCGCTCACCAAGTGTGATCGTATCCAGACAGCTGGGACCAGCAGGCCAAAATAACAGGAGCCTGACCATTTGGCAGGAGTTACTTGTAGGCTCAAGTGCCATAAATGTAGTAAATTAAATTGTATCCAGAGTAAAAAACCACTGGAAATAGAGGGGGAGTTTCAGTGAAAAGTAATGTTCCAAGCCGAAGCTTTACCTCCCTTAGACAAAAAGGACCTAGCACCTGGGAAGAACCCAGAGCTATTAGAAGTGAAACAAAGGGGGCAAACACAGTATAAGCCAGACAAATAGATGAGAGTTGTGTTACTCAATTCAGGAGCAGAAAAGGTCCAGGAAGAACCAGAAACCCACCAGGTAGTTCAGTAGCTAATGTTGTTACAGCTAGAAGCAAGAGGAGAAGAAGGATTTCAGGAGGGTCGCTGTGCCATAAACCAACACCATTCTAGGAGGTTTCAAGGCTAAGGGAGAAGCGGGAGCACACCCAGCAGTGTGTTACATTGAAATCCTATAAATTTAAGTTTACATTGAGGATTATAACATACCAGAAACTATACTGCAAAACACTATAGCAAAATTGAAGTGGGTACCTTGAAAACTTTAGAAGCCAGAAATTTGCACATATATAAATTACAGGTAACAATGACAAGATATTGATTTTATGGAGCCTCACAGACTTGCTAGGACCTTACTAAAGAGTCTCTAGGCTATTTTTTCTTTGCAGAGTTTAAGAATGTGGTAGTGGCAAATCCTCTTCGCTTTGGCTTGGCAAATCCTTTTCAACAACAGGGGAGAGGTTACTAGCACATACACCCCGTGTTTTTAAGTCGTCTTTTTCTGGGGGTGTAGATCTTTTTACAATGTGAAGCAGAGATTCACAGAGGCAGTCCATGCCACTTGAGTGCTGTATTGGTGATTAACAAAACCTGGAATGGACCTTTTTACCCAGGCTTCAGTGCAGGCTTTACATAAACCCAGCCACTGGGTTGGAGGCTATGACATACTTCCACAGGTACTTGAGATTACGTGTTTTGTTTTCTTTTGTTTTTTTAACCTTTGCCACTGCTTGGGGATGATGAGGACAGTGCAAATGCTGAAGAATACATAGAGTTTTGCAAATGTTTGTTATAACTTTAAGAGTTACTGGAATACTAAACCCTGGAATCAAATTTATTTATTTATTTATTTATTTATTTATTTATTTATTTATTGGGATGCTTTTGCTAACAGTAGCAAGGACCGGCTTAACACAAGGACAGACTTTTATCCATTCTGAAAAGGTACATACAACTAATACAAATTTATAAAAATACACTTTGGCATTTGTATGAAATTAATTTGAAAATTTACAAAAGGTCCCCTTTTTGTCTTTACAGGTTTGCCAATGTTATGGGCTTGACAAATTGCACAGGCATAACAATACTGATACTATAAAATGGGTTACTTATAAATACTTTGTGTTGTAAACAGACAACATATTTAGCCACAAGCTTGCCTTGTAATTTTTGTTTTTTACAAGACCCATCTTCATATAAGAAAAATCAGGATTTTTTAAGAGAGTATCTTTAAATTTCACTCGAGGCATTGTTAACTGAGTGGTGACAAACAAGCAATTATGAGGTTCCCCATCCAGGAGAATTGGGAAGAAAAAAAATGGATTTAAAACAGAACAGCAAATTAGAGTAATATTGTTTGCAGCCAACAAAAAATTTATATTAGATTAATTTAGCCTGAAAAAAATGCTGTATTTAGTTTACAAAAGGACAGCTGCAACAGAGTGTGGGAAAGCAACCTTTAGTGGATATTCCAATACAAAATTTTTAACAGCTTAAACTATTAATGCAATTGCTGCTACAAATTTTAAGCACGGAGAAAAAGCAGCAGGCGCAGAATCTGAGGCTTTTTTATGATATGCCAAAGGTTGATGTTTATCCCCATATTTTTTGATAAAAACACCCAATGCAATTTTATAAGCATAATAACTGCAATTTTGTTTGAAGGCTATGTGACCCTTAAAGTAGAGCAGTTTGCTCCTGTATTAAAATGTAGTTGGGGAACCATCAACAAAACATGACACAAAAAGGTCCTTATTGATTTACAGGTAAAGGAAGTGCATTAATAAAGCCACCTTTTTCCCAGGCTGCCCTTATGAGAAGGAAATTGAGGATTAAAGAGTTGGGACATGGGCAGTGGAGGCATTGTTGCAAAGTCAAGTGTCCCTTCCTGCTGGCCAGGCCGGTAAGGACACTTTGTCTTTCAGTGGCCCAACTGTCCACAATAGTGGCATGTGAAATTTTTTGGAATGCTGGAATGCGCCCCATCCCACATTCCCATTAGCAGCCAGGGATCCCTTGCATGGCTGCAGATGACCCTGAAAAAGTTTTTAAGCCATCTATATCATTTTAGGAGAACGCAGGGTGATTAAGCCCGCTTCTGGTTCCCACACTCAGGCTCAAGGCTAAGACAGCTTGCAGAAACAAAGAAGAAAGAAAAAAAAAAGATACATTACAGCCAAGTCTTGCAAACAGCAAAACACCTTATATCAGGCCCCAGCCAGTTTTTACAGGAGACTGACTTTAGCTGGTGCTTTGGGCATGGAGCCCAGCATTAGTTTACAGTTGGGTCGCTCACGGGAGTGGTATAAATACCATGCTACCATTTTGTCACAAAATTCTTCGCTTTATCCCTACATTACACCCCTGATGAGCAAAAGTGACCCGATTGGCAAAGCATCCCTACAATTAACAAATGGCTGCAGGACATTCAGCAGGATGGCTTATGCCATTCAGTTTTCACACCAGCCACCCCCCTTTTTGAGGTTGAACAAACTTTTTTTTTTTTTTTTTGGACTCTCGAGAGTTAGTGACCACAATTAGCACTGCAAAATTTAGCTAACCTACCATCTGCAGCTTATTTGTAGTATTTAATATTATATAACTTAAACTTATAGCTACCGCTGTGACATGCTACAGGCTTTATTGTACCAACCAATACAATTTAGGACCTGTCACATTTTCCATAGTTCCTTTTGATTTTGGACCAAGGCTCCCAAAGGGAAGCCTCGTCAATCTACAACTCCATTACTTTCACATGAAGCCCTACTTAGTGCCTTAACATTACCAAAATGCCAAAGGTTTGTTCCCATTTCTATTTCACCCCCAGGACGGTGTTCATAACTTAATGCTTTTTCTGTTACCCTGGGGTGAGAGGAACAACAGATTCTCTCCACTACTCCCACAAATCACTTGCTCAAACCAACAGCTCACATTACAAAACACAATCAAAATTATACCAATATCAATATTCACATTAATCACATCAAATTACAGTCACAAAATAACCAGATTGCATGATCTGTACCTGTTGAGGGGCCACGCCAGATAGTCCCTTAGCTTCATTTGTAACTAGGGGTCAGATGTCCTTTGCAGAATGATCCCCTGGCTCAGCTTCTTCTTTCTTCCACCCCCTTACCATTATTGCTGGAATTTTACACATTTCCATTGCACATTTTAGGGTTCCCGTTTGATGCAATCAGGGCTCAAACTTTTACTTGGGACATAGTGGGGTGGTGGTTCTTTGGAAGGCAGCAAGAGTGGATTACCACAACCCCCTCTTTCTTGCTAGCTCTCTGCTGCACAGCTTCCAAGGGCATAGCCAGCAAGGAGTTTTTCTTCAGAAGCACTCTGATAACAGCCTGCCTCAGCTTTTCATCCTCAGTTGTTAATCCATTTTTCCACATCACTACTGTTACAGGTCTCAGGTCCCAATTTCCATGGCGGAGGGCATGTAGCTTTGCCAAGAAAACAAGAACCTGGGCTTATTGCTTAAGCTGGGGATGCAATGGCACTTGAGGTGTACTGGGCTTATTTAACAAATTTGACTGGCCAGTAGTATTTTGGAATTTTTAACTTTTAAACTGAGTTTTTAACTTGTCCTGGGAGTCCTTTAGACTCCTGACAACTGATTTCTGGCGCCTTTCAGACATTTTTTTTTTTAAGAAACTGCTATAAATGATTATTCCTGGTATACCAACTCCATTTAAATACAACCAAACAAAAATCAGGCCCATAGTAAGTATACACATAATACCCTGGAGTACCCAAAGGGGGGAAGCAATTTTAGTTCTGCCTATCCCCATTATTCTCAGACCACTCGCTTCACAGTTACAGCATGCACTTCCCACTGGAGCACGAACTGCCCGCTGCTCCTCTTGCTTTCAAGGCACCACTGGTTAAGCTTGCAGTGGGCTTGGGGCGGCTGAAGCAACGAACAGCCAGCTCTGGTCAATGGAAGGAAATACATATGGAACACAATCAAGCATTCATCTCTCATGCACACCAAAAATTAAACACAAAAATCAGGAACTTTTAATCAGGGAGCCCTGCTCCTACCAGAGTCACCTAAACACAAAACTAGGTACCTCTGATTTAAACCAGATCAGAGAGCTCTAATAACCTACCGTTATGGGAGAAATCCACTCATTGTCCTCACGCGTGGTATAAACTGGAAGGACAGGCAAACTAACAGAAGGACAAACAATTCGATTCGATTCTATTAGAGACTGGTGGAGTAAACGCAGGGTTTCCTATACTAAGTTTTGAATTCAAGTTCCTTATGGTAGACTTAAGAGAGCCAGTCTGACTTTTTTGTTCAGCACTGATAAGATTCATTATACCACAAAAACCAATAATTTGTTTGGCCAGGTTTTTTTTTTTAATTTTTCTAAGGTACCTTAATGTTTCTTCATCAAACAACCCTTCCACGGGCCACTGTACAGTTAAGTTGTCTTTAGTATAAAAAGGCCATTCTTTTGTGCACAGTTAAGTGCTTTCCTGATAACCCCCTAGATCCAGACATGCCTTTCCAGTGCTTACACATATAGTCCAAAGGACTTCCTGGAGTTGGACCAGATTGACCAGACCCCATGTTATCTTGACTACACCCTCTCTGTGGAATTACAAGTCTCAAAGACAGGCCAATTAATGGTTCAATCTGACTTTACCTCATCCGAGGAATTACAAGTAATGGGCCAACTTGACTTCACCTCCCCTGAGGAATTACAAGTGTAAGCGGGGGGATGCACCCGTTCTTGTGGGGAACTTCCCAGACTTTGTATACCACCCCGGTGAAGGTGGGTAGCAAAAGGATCTGAGTCCCTGCTCCCACCTCCTTTACCCCAAGGCCTGCCTGACCTCAAAGGCTCCCGTCCCAATCTCCTGTGTGGAGGAGTCCCTGTAATCCCAACAAGTCTGGGCCCCAGAATTTCTGGGGGCTTGACCCCCAATCTTATCGTGGTCTCTTAGGACAGGGCTAGGGTGTCCCCACTCCGGGGTGCTGACCACACTGATCACTCTTCTGGCCCACCAGTTACTATATACACTATATACAATTTATTTAAGCATACAGAAATAAAAAGAATAACCCAATAAGAAAATAGAAAAAAGTGGAAAAAGGTGAACAATAAACCCCCAGCACCGCTGCCTGGTGTGGGAGCACTACAAACAGAGTCTCTGGGGCCTGAGGAACAGTCTCACAGTCTGTCCTCCACGTTGCAAGCCCTCTGCCCAGGCCTGGCTACGACTGGATGATCCAGGGGGCCAGATGCAGGCTCCAGCTGTGGCCACAGGTCCCCAAGCTCCAGGGGCAGGGCCCTTCTTCCCAGCGTCAGCCCCCCTTCACTGCTCCCCAGCTGCTCACCACACCCAGCTCCAGATGGCTGCAACTCCGGCTCCCAGCTGCTGCTCTGGTTCAGTGGGGCTCCCCTGGCCCTCCTGCTGTGGGGCTGCACAGATGAGCTCAGCACCTTGGGCTCCTTCTCTGGCCTCCTGCCCCAACTTCAGGCAACTCTCGCTCTGTCACTGCCTCCAGCTCTGCTCTGCTCAGCTCCACTTGGCTCTCTGCTGGTCCAGCTGCTGTGGGTCTGCTCTGCCCAAATCAGCTCAGCCTGGCCTCCCTTCCTGGGTCCTCTGGCTCCCAGCTGCTGGCTGCTTAGTGCTTCCTCCTTAGCTCGGCCCCACACACACTCACACTCACACACACACACACACACACACACACACTGGCTTGCCCAGGCATGTCCAGCCTGCAGTTTCAGCTCAGGGGCGGGGGAGCACTTTCAATCAATCAGGCCATCCTGGGACACTGGCCTCTCCCACTGGCCCTGGGGCTGGCTGTTTCAGAGTCCTGCTTCCAGGCGGCAGTGGTCAATCAAAAGGGCCATTCACTCTCAGTAAGGGGCTATCAGTCCCCTTACACAAGTCTCAAACACGGGCAACTTGATGGACTTCACCCTCCCTGGGGAATTTCAAGTCCCAAACATAGATTCAACCACTAGGAAAAATCAGGCCCCTTAGCTCTTTACTCAGCCAGGATCTCAGACAGTTGGGGAAAGGCAGGGAAGGTGAACTCACCCTTTTGCCGGCTACTGCATTTCACCCTTCGTCTGAGGTCCCTAGGAAGAAAGAGACCTAGGGTCCCAACTGGGATGCCAAATTGTTATGGGAAAACTCCCATTTAGGGTGCCTAGGTGGGCCAATCAGTACCAGACACCATAGGGTAGTGGTTGAAAAGATTTTTATTCTTGTACAAGAAGGGGAAAGTTATAGAGTCCCAGCAGAACCAGTAAGCTTCCCACTCCCCTGGTGTCAAAGTTATAGCTCATATACTGTATAACAAACAACTTGCATCACCATACATATGTTACAAGATAACCACAAGGCTTTCCCTTCAGTAGTTCTTTGTATATCCTTCATGGTCATGTCCTTGACTACTTATCTCTCTTACAGCTGCTCTTTGTATTGCTGGCAAGTTGACAGTTTTCCCTGAGCCTTGCTTTATTACTTGGCTATCCTGCATTGTTTTTGCATCCTACACTATTAGTTTTTATTCCCAATCTATGTTAGTCTTATCTTTATTAAGATGCACACAGACCTTTATAAATTTCCATAACACAGTGTAGGACTGTTATTCACTAAAGAGGGAAAAACAGTAACAGAAAATATGGAATGGCAGAGGAACTAAATGATTTCTTTGTTTCGGTCTTCACTGAGAAGGTTTGTGGTGACTGGATCCCTGATATAGGAGAAGGCTGTAAAAACAGGATAGGATCAGAAGGTAAAAGAGGGAAAAAACAAGTTAAAAATTACTTAGACAAGTTAGACGTCTTCAGGTTCTAGGGCCTGATGACATGCAGCCAAGAATACTCAAGGAGCTAACTCAGGAGATATCTGAGCCATTGGCTGTTATCTCTGAAAAATCATGGAGGACTGGAAAGGTCCCAGAGGACTGGAAAAGAGCAAATATAGTGCCCATCTGTAAAAAGGGAAATAAGGACAACCCAGGAAATTATAAACCAGTCAGTTTAACCTCTGTAGCAGGAAAAATAATAGAGCAAATAATTATGGAATCTATTAGCAAACATCAGGAAAAGAATATGGTGTTAAGTGATAGTCAGTATGGATTTGTCAAGAACAAGTCATGTTGAACCATGAGGGGGTAACAAGCCTTGTGACTAGAGGGGAAGCAGTAGATGTGGTTTATCTAGACATTAGTAAGGTTTTTGATACTGTCTCGTATCACCCTCTCATCAACAAACTAGGGAAGTACAACCTGCATGGTGCTGGCTACACAGGAGGAAGATAGGACTGCATGGCATCTGCCTGAAGATTCCTGCAGCTAGAGAGGATGAGGATTGCTTTTCCTCTTCATTTAAGCCTCAAGGACTTAAAAGACTGCAATTGAGATAAGGGTGACTCCACCTGAACATTGGGACTCCTGGGTTTCGTACTGTTTTGTTTAAATGTATTATGGTTCCTTAGGATAAGGTGTGTTTAGTTAGTTAATAAAGTTCATTTTATGTTTATGCTGAATGGTAGTTTAACGAGGGATGGGAACTCTGAGCAGTCTTTGCTGTGAGTCCTGAATAGACTGGATCCTGGCTCTCCAGCTGCTTTCTGCAGGGGTTTCTCTGTGGGGCACTGGAGAGGGGTAGGTGAATGCATTTGAGGCCACCCTAGCAGGTTACACTAATATAAGATGGGTGAAAAACTGGTTGGATAACCGCTCCCAGAGAGTAATTATCAATTGTTAACAGTCATGCTGGAAGAACATATTGAGCGGCGTACTGAAGAGATTGGTTCTCAGTCCAGTTCTGTTCAATATTTTCATCAATTATTTAGATGGCATAGAGAGTACACTTATAAAATTTGTGGATGATACCAAGTTGGGAGGGGTTGCAAGTGCTTTGGAGGATAGGATGAGAATTCAAAATGATTTGGACAAACTGGTGAAATGGTCTGAGGTAGACAGAATGAAATTCAATGATGACAAGTGTAAAGTACTCCACTTAGGAAAGAACAATCCATTGCACACACACAAAATGGGCAATGACTGTCTAGGCAGGCGTCCTGGGGAAAGGGATCTTGGTGTCATACTGGGCCACAAGGTAAATATGAGTCAACAGTGTAACACTTGCAAAAAAAGCAAATGCCATTCTGGTAACAGGAGTATTGTAAATAAGACATGAAAAGTAATTCTTCCACTCTATTCTGCACTGTTTAGGCCTCAGGTGAAGTATTGTGTCCAGTTCTGGGTGCCTCATTTCAAGAAAGATGTGGACAAATTGGAGAAAGTCCAGAAAAGAGCAACACAAATGATTACAGGTCTGGAATGCTTAATTTATGAGGGAAAATTGAAAGAGCTGGGTTTGTTTAGTCTGGAAAAGAGGAGACTGAGAGGGCACATGATAACAGTGTTCAAGTACCTAAAAGGCTGTCACAAGGAGGAGGGAGAAAAATTGTCCTCCTTAACTACTGATGACAGGACAAGAAGCAATGAGCTAAAATTATAGGAAGGGAAGGTGAGGTTGGACATTAGGAAAAAAATTCCTAACTGTCAGGGCAATTAACCATTGGAATAAGTTGCCTAGGCAGGTTGCAGAATCTCCATCATTGGAAGTCTTTAAGAGGAGGTTAGACCAGGAGCGCCCCTGGCCTGGAAAAAAGACCTGGGGCTTGGGCAATGGGCTTGGGGGCTCACGTGCTTTAAACATGCCGCAGTGCAGCCACTGCTGTGGCAGACTCGAAGCTCTGGCGCCACGACTCGGGGCTTGAGCCCTGTAAGCCTGCCGCCAGTGATGCCCCTGGGTTAGACAAACACCTGTCAAGGATAGTTTAAGGGAGTACTTGGTCCTGCTGTGGGTGCAGGGGCCTGGAATCGATGACTTCTCCTGGTTCCTTTCAGTTTCTATGATTCTATGAGACTCATGAGAAAATCATGCAAGTCAGGAGCAGTGTTCCCTGCTGTTCTTTCTTTCACTGCTAATGTTGCCAGAGTTGTCAGTTGGCCCAGTGTTTTGGTTGTCCTCTTTTCTTACTTTCAGTTTGTTCTGACCCTGACAATAACTGTCTGTTGCCAAATAGCTATTTTAATAAATCCCACTGCCACCTCCACCCTGCATCTGTGTGGCCAGGTCACACTCCATTATCACTGTATCTTGTTCACTTTCTTTACTCTCTGTTGCTATATTGGATCTGGATTTGCTAACCACAAATGGAAGCCAGAGCTCAGACTCTATCTTTGTGGAAGAGGCCACACACAAAGTTTAAGTGCTTAAAAACCAAGCTGGAAGTTGCCACAAAACAGGGGGGCTGGGAACCAGGATTTCTGGGTTTTATTCCCCACTTCTGGGAGGGGAGTTGAGGGAAGCAGTTGAAGCCAGAACTGAGGCTGGGGTGCAGAACTCCTGGAGTCTGTCCTGGCTCTGGGTGGGGAGCACCAGCTAGTGGGTTAGAGCAGAAGCCTTGAAAGCCAGGAAAGGTGAAGTGAGAACTCCTCTGTTATCTACATGTTGTGGGTGTGTCCCTAGGTGAAACTCTTCCTCCTCCAAGCATTTGTTACACAGCCATCGACCTGAGACCCAGAACCTCCTGAGGAGAACCCACCTTTCTGGGGAAAACAGACCTCTCCCCAACTGCATGGTAAGTGAGAATAGGGTCCCTGTCCCTCTGGGCCATTCAGGCCCCCAAATGAAAGACAGAATGCATTCTTTGCATAACTGTGACTTTGAGCCCATAGTTTATTTCCCCTCCCTGATGGCTTCCTCTCATCCCATTTTCATCAGCTGTCTTTTCCACTAGCAACTTCCCAGAGCTCTATCTTGTAGCTATGAGTTCCACTGATCATGGCCCAGTTGTTGAGATTACCTCACCTAGGTATTCTGGAGGACCAGAGCGTGCTCAGAGATGTTCTCTCTGATAGTGACTTCCTTCCCCCTCTATTATTTTTCTCTTCCTCCTCCTCCATTCTGCTTCTTCCTTTCCTTTTTTGTACCTTCCAAACCTTCATCCTTCCTTCCTTCTCTCCACAGGGCACCTTCCCAGCAATGATGGGGGCAAATGCCAA
Organism: Podocnemis expansa; assembly: GCA_007922195.1. Taxonomy (NCBI): domain Eukaryota; kingdom Metazoa; phylum Chordata; order Testudines; family Podocnemididae; genus Podocnemis; species Podocnemis expansa. Next base: position 1,013,720 of record ML682132.1, read on the forward strand.
CCAGACCACCACAAGTGTTAAGGCATCACACCTGGCCTCTGCTGTATTGCTCTTCCCCACCTTCTTGGTGGGTTTGGTGGGGAATGGCCTGTACCTGTGGATTCTGGGGCTGAAGATGAGGAGGACGGTGACCACCCTCTGGTTCCTCAACCTGGTATTCTGCTACTTGCTTGCCACCCTGTTGATCCCCTTCATTGCCATCTACCTCCTCCTGGATTTTCACTGGGTCTTTGGCATGGTCGTGTGCAAGCTGCTCTATACCTGCACCCACGTGAGCATGTTCTCCTCTGTCTTCCTTCTTGCTTTCATCAGCCTGGATCGCTATGCCCTCACCTGCCACCCCATCTGGTGCCGGCATCACCGCACTCTGCCACGGGCTGTGAAGCTGGTCATCGTCATGTGGCTGGTCTCCTTCACCCTCAGCGCTCCTTGTTTGGCTTTCTGGGAGATCTACAGTGTGGATGGCAGCAAGATTGTCTGCAAGACTAATTATTCCCTTTCTGGAGACTGGAATGGAACTGAGATGCAGACCAAGGTCCACTTGGCCTTCTTCACAGTCCAGTTCTTACTGAGTTTCTTGCTGCCCTTTTGCATCATTGCAGGATGCTATGTCTGGATTGGGCTGGAGATGAAGACGAAGGGGCTGGTACAGAATGGGAAACCCTTCAAAGTCATGGTGGCCAGCGTGGTGTCCTTCTTTCTCTGCTGGCTGCCTTACCATATCTACTATGGCCTGGAGCTTGGCAGAAGTGTGTCAGCACAAGTGAAAGACACATTTCTGGTCATTTTAATCATCATGTTCTGTTTCAATGTCTGTTTCACTCCAGTCCTCTACCTTTTTATAGGGGAGACGTTCCAGCAGGTGATAAGGACATCTCTGTTTGCTCTGGTCAAAGCAGCTTTTGATGAGGAACTCAATACAGATAGATCTGAACTGGAATGTAGTGGGAGACAAGGGCCAGAAATAAGCAACATGGAAATGGAGAAAAACTAGGAAGCTTAGGCTATGTCTACACGGCACTTTTATTTCGAAATAACACTCGTTATTTCGAAATAAAAGAAATTAGGTCTACACGATGTTTTCTTATTTCGAAAGGATGGATCCTGTCCTTTCGAAATAAGAATCGTCATTTCGAAAAAGTAAAACCTGGCCCCCCCTCGAAACGGCCGTTATTTAGAAATGGCCGTTTTGATCTGTTGTTTCGAAACAGCTTTGTTTCAAAACAACGGGTTGTGAGGACACGTTATTTCAAAATGGCCGTTTTGAAACAACGTGTCCCCACAACCTGTTGTTTCCAAACAAAGCTGTTTCGAAAGCAGTTTGGAGGGTGACCTTTCTCCCAGGTTGCCCTGGGCCAGGAAGTGCCATCCAGCACGTGGCTTCTGCTGCTGCCAACCTGTGAAGGTGGGCCATGGCAGCAGAGGCACATGCAAACCCTTCACAGGGGCGACGGAGGGGCTCTGTGTGGTCCCCTACAGAGACCCATGCCCTCCTGCGCATTTGGGCGCAGGAGGACATCTTAGACCGCTTCAGGGCCAGCCACAGAAATGTGGATGTCTACAGGGACATCGCCAGGGCCCTGGCTGATGAGGGGTTTGAGTGCACCACCGAGCAGGTGCACTCAAAGGTGAAGGGCCTCCGCCAGGACTATTGGCGGGCATGGGATGCTGAGGCGCTCTGTGGGGCAGCAGCTGCCACCAGCTGCCCATACTTCACGGAGCTGCATCGCTTCCTGGGGGATGAGCCTCGTGGCCCACCCCACCGTAGGCGCCTGCGGGACATGGGGGAGCCGCAGAGCAGCGCCACAGAGGTGGAGGGGGGCCCCACCAAAGGTGATGAGCCGCTGGAGGTGGGCGAGGGCAGCCGCCCTAGTACAGCGCCACCCACCAGCCCGGAGCTGATTACGGGAGACGAGCCCCAGCCCAGCAGCTCTGCAGAGCCCGTAGAGGAGCAGGAGGGAGCGGAGTCCAACAGGACATTGCGCCGGACATCAGGCAGCCCAGTTGGTAAGTGCTCCCCCCACAAGGCAGGGAGGCCCTGGAGTACAGGGCGTGGGTCCTGAGGAGGGCACGGCCCTGGGACGGTGGGGCTCAGGCCCGGGGGAGGGGACCACACGCTCTTCTGTGCAGGCATGCTGCAGGGTGGCATGGAGAGACAGGGTCCCATGCCCAAGCAGGAGGGGGGTCCTTCAACACAGGATGGCAATAGGCAGACCTGGCAGCAAGCGGAGCAGAGAGCCTGCAGCCACCATGGCCGTCACATGGGCCCAGGGGACTTCCCAAGAACAGCTCACTGCCTACCATGGGGCACGAGGCCCCGTGCCCCCTGGTTGCAGTGTACAGAGCCCACACAGAGTTGGAATCCTGCTAGCTGTCAGGGCAGGGGTGTTTGCAGCTCAGAGGCTGCACACACCAGGGCTAGTAGGCTGACACCTGACCGTTCTCTCTTTTGCCCCTGCAGCTCATCCGCCCACCCACCAGCCATCACCCAGGAGTCCACCCCTGGCCATACGGCGGAGGAGGAGAGCCCGGCCTACCAGGGCGGACGTCCTCACTGCCATGTCGGAGCTCGGGCAGCAGGCTGAGGAGTCCTCCAGGGCCTGGTGCACTAAGCAGGCCTGGTGCCAGGACGCCCTGGTCTAGCACCTGCAGCGCTCCACTGGGGCTGATGACCGCCTTGTGGTGGCCCTGGAGCGCCAGGCTGCTGCTATGAAGCGCCAGGCAGTGGCCCAGAAGTGCCAGGCGACGGCCCTGGAAGGCATCCAGGGCACGCTGCAGCAGCCTGGGGGAGACCTCGCCCCCCAGCCTGGGACTCCACCCGCTGCAGCACTCCGGGGCCGTGCTGCCCCTCGCCACTGGCGCCCCCGGAACCAGGGTGGCCTCGGCGAAGGCTGGGGTGCTGTGGGCCCTGCCCCAGGGGCAGCTCCCCCCTAAAATGCTCCCCCAGTTGTCCCCAAACCCCCACCCCACATCCCTGTGCCCCAAGTTCGAAACCCCCACCCCACATCCCTGTGCCCCAGTTCTGCCTTTCCATACCCCCTTATTAATAAAAACAGTTCACCCATATCCAAAGTTGTTGCGTGTTTTATTGGGTTGGTTTCAGGGTGTGGGTGGGTTGGGTGGTGGCTGGCTGGGGAGAAAGGGGGAGCAGGTGGTGCAGTGGGGCTCCCATGGCAACGTGGGTGGCATCAATGATCCCCCCACACGTTGGAAAGCCCAGGGCAGTGAGGCCAGCGATGCTGTCCTTCAGCAGTCCAAGCTGACGGGGCGTGCCCTCAGGACCGGCTGATGGCGTAGGCGAGCTGCAGCAGCAGTTCCCTGACGGTGGACCTCCTGATGCTGATGAGATGGGCACCGGACATGTGGGACCCGGGGATGGCCGTCTTCCTGGGAGCGATGGCCACGCTCTTGTCCTCAAGGATGCCCGCCCTCATCACCATATGCCTTTGGCGTAGGACTGGGGTGGGCTCAGTGATGAGGGTGATGGTCCCCCTGCTAATCTGGGGGGTTCCTCCTTCAGTGTCTGCTGCTCCAACTTCCCTGGACAATCCGTTTCCACCAGTCTGTGTTGGTGTCTGGTGCTGAGACGGGGGACAAGGCGCTATTGGTACAGCAGAGGGATCGTCGGGGGGGGGGGGGCACACCCTAGTGCGGTGTGGCACTTTATTTCTACACAGCTGCGGGCCTGAAGGCAAGTACCCAAGGGCCCCGAGAAGAGTATTTGTCTACTGGCATAAGAAGTACGCATATTGCAATCATAAGCTCCTGCTATAGGGAATTATGTCCTGGGCCTGGCCTCTGCACAAGAAGTCCCCCAATTGCAGCGTCTTCCTTGGACCCGGCCCGCTCTTAGTCATCTGCGCCAGGGGCCTTTGGCCTAGTTGGTCTGGCCCAAACAGCTTGCCCTTTATCCAGGTTGACTGACCTTAGCACTCTGCCAGCAACATCTAATTCCTTGTGTCCCCAAATTCCAATGTGTGGTCTGTCCGTGCACCATGGCCGCAAGCACAGCAGGGGTCCTCTGGCATACCTTATCTGTTAGGGGCTGCTACTGGCCCTCTTCCAGGCCTTCAGTTAGGACAGAGCAGGTGCACACACTTATTCCACCCCCCATAGGCATAGTGAGCTATCTGTGTCTCAACACTGTCAGGCCTCAGCCATGGGGTTCTTCCCCAGTGCTGTGAGGGCCACTGAGATAACGGCCCAGGGCTCAGCTCTGGGCTCATTGGGCTCAGGGAAAATGTGTCCCACAGCAGGGCGGCACCCTGCAGGCTCCCAGCAGGTCTAGCAGGTGCGTGAGGATGGTACAGGAGCCAGAGGGCAGCCGTAGCCATCTCTCTTGCAAGCGCTTGGGGGTCACGGTGGACAGGGAGGGGCTGTCCGGGCTGCCTGTACGTGATTGGCTGGCTGCCTGGCTGGCAACATGGCCGGCAACATGGCCCGGTGAGCCGGCCATGTTGCCACACCTCCCATGCTGCCCCTCGCCTGGAATCGAAATGGCAGGTCCACACACAGGGCATGCTATTGCGATTTGAAGGGATTTCCTTAATTCGGATTAACAAAGTGTTAATTCGAATTAAATTATTTCGAAATAAGGATTTTATTTTGAAATGAGTTATTTTGAAAGGGGTTCTTTTGAAATAAAAGCTACTGTGTAGACATAGCCTTATGGTTCTAGAGACTTGGATTTTCAGAATATAACAAGTTTCAGATGTCTCGATGTTTTTAAAGTGAATTGCATCTATTGGCTTTTAGATTCATAACTGACCCCCAGTGGCATACAGAGGGATGGGCTGGGCGGGTGCTTGGCCAGCAGACTGCAGGGGGGTGCCAGGCTGCAGGGGCACACCAGGCTGGACCATCACAAGGTGCAGGAGGAGAGATGCAGGAGATTCTGAGCAGCACAGACCCTCCTGTGCCCTTCCCTGTTGTAAGAGGCCAGTTGGGTGACCCCCGCAAGGTGTTGCGTGGAGGGAGACTGCCCCCCATCAGACCCAGCAAGGTCAATAGGTGCTGAGGGGTTGCTGCACTGGCCAAGCTGAGGCTGCTCCTCACAGCCACAGGGCTGAGCCAGTTGGGAGCTGCCTCCTGGGCCCTAGTGGTGGAAGGGTTCCCTCTCTGTGTGTGCTGGGCTGTCCAGCATCCATATAACTGAAATTCTTGCAGCACTAGGATCCAGGAGGGAGTATCCAAATGCAGCACAGCACTAAAGCCCCTGCAGCAAACTGAGGGAAACTACAAGGATCTCATCCAGAGGACCCCCCACACACACCCTCACCCACACCACTGCCATGTGTTGTAAAGGGCCAACCCCATCCCTCCCCTCCGCAAGCGAGAGGGAGGGCATGAAGCTACCCTGCTCCAATCAAGGGTCGGGGGAGGGGGGGTAGGTGGGTTGCAGGGCAGTTGCAGGGGACCAGTGGCTGCCGTACACTGGGTAACTCCAGGAGGGGAAGTGCTGGGGGGAGGATTTGCATCCCTTAGTCTCATGTCCCCTCCGGGAGGTACAGACCCTCCCTTCCTAGGGCAGCTGGGGGATGGGGCCAGGACTACTCCTGCTGGGGGGGTATGAGCCTGGGAGGGGGTGGCACAAGTGTGGGCTTGGCTCCAGACACTAGTCACACTTCATATGCCCCTCCTCCTTAATCTTGTTTGTCCTGTGTCTCTTGATGTGCTAAAAAACCCAGTGGCATCCAGAATCTTCTAGATTCCTGTTGGTTCTAGATCCAAGGAAGAAACATGTCTACAAATGGTTTTAAACTGGACAGGATCACATAGGTTCTAGATTCCAAGCTGACTCTACAATGTTATGTAGTTTTAGCTGTCAAAAAATTTTGCATAGCATAAAATCGCCTTGGTTCTAAATCCATGGTTGTTCATAGAATATCACGGGCTCCAGATCTCTCAGTGTGACCAAGCCAGGCAGGGTCTTGTGGACTCTAGATTTCTGGCTAGTTCTAGAATCATGATCACTGAATGGTTTAAAACTCTGTGTTGTCTCATGGATTCCATAACTCTTTTCAGAAAAACGAGTTATAGGGTTCTCAAAATATTTAAACCTGATTAGATGCCATTTGTCCTAGAATGTTGTCTGGTCTAAATGATGAATTTCTAGTTCCCTGTCTGGTTATATGTATAATAAACAAACAAAAAACAAACAACAAACAAACAAACAAAAAAACCAAAAAAAACACCAAACAAACAAACAAACAAGGAGTCATGTGGCACTTATCTGTTAGTCTTAAAGTACCACACGACTCCTTGCTTTTTTTGTTTTTTTTTTCTGGACTAGACTAACACGGCTATCCCTTTGGAAATTGACTATGTATAATCTCATGGTTTTGTGTCGTGTAACCTACTCTATATATTCTTCATTAACTCATGTGTTACTTAAGAATTTCCAGGTATCATTTTAAGGGTTCTTGTCCCAAGATCAGGGCCAGTATTATTTAAACTATTATAGAGTTGAGAACCCTGATATGCACGGATGCAATTGACACACTACTGGATCGCCTCTGTATTTACAGATAATTTGTTAATGCTTTTATCACTCTCACAAACAGTCCAACTCAATAAGGGCGATAGAGACCCTATAGAATGTCACGAAGTGGGATTTTCTCCCACAAAAGCTCATGCGAAAAATAAATCTGTTAGTCTTAAAGTGTCACACAACTCCTTGCTTTTTTTTTTACTATAGAATGTACATCTGAACATCCATAAACTCACACTGACTCTTGGGCTATGTCCACACGTAGGTTTTAAAGCAAAACAACCATTGTTGTTTCACTTTAAAAAAAAATTAGGTCCACATGACATTTTCTTGTTTCGATAATGACGAGCTCTGTGATATCGAAACAACAAAACTTAAATTGAAACACTAAAACCTGCTAAGTAATCCAGCAATTCAAGCAAAACGGTTGTTTCGAAACAACCCTGTTAGGACGTGTTATTTCAAAACAACAATATTTCAAATCAATGGCTTGACCTTCCTCCCAGGGTGCATGGCACCCTAGAAGGAAGGCCTGCTCCCTCAGCACCCTAGCCAGGGAGGGAATCAGCACCCTGGCTGTGGGGGAGAGGCAGGGAGGGCAGGGTCAGGGATCTCCGGGCACCTGGCATTCACCCCCTGCTTCCAGGGAGGTGGGGGAAAGAAGCCCGGGGCGCCCACATCCCCCCACTGCTTCTAGGGCGGCGGAGGCAGGGATCCCCGGGTTCTCTGCATCCCCCCACCGCTTCTAAGGCAGTGGGAGACTGAAGCACAAGGCGCACTACATCCTCCACCGCTTCCAGGGTGGTGGGGGAACAAAGCCCTGGGTGCCCCGAATCCCTCCACTGCTTCCTGGGTGGCGGGGAAAATAAGCCCAGGGCACCCGCATCCCCCTGCCACTTCCAGGGCAGTGGGGGAATGAAGCCCGGGGTGCACTTCATCCCCTGCGGCTTCCAGGACAGCAGGGGAATGAAGCCCCGGGCAGCCCACATCCCCTGGCTGCTTCCTGGAAGTGGTGGGAGAATGCAGGGTACCCAGGGATTCATTCCCCCACCGCCCTGGAAGCAGTGGGGTGATGCAAGCGCCCCCCACTTCATTCCCCGGCCACCCTGGAAGCGGCAGGGGGATGTGGCGTGCCCAGGGCTTCATTACCCCACTGCCCTGGAAGCGGCAGGGGATGCAGTGGGCCCTGGGGATCCGTTGCCCCCCCCCAACCAGTCAGGGCATTGGGTGGCAACACAGCCCTGCCAGGGGGCCATGTTGGCACACCTCCCAGGGTGCCCCTCTCCTAAATCGAACTAGCAAGTCCTACCCCAGACATGCTAGCTCGATTTGTGGGGCCTGTTAAAAATTGATTTAATGGTTGTTATATCGATTTAGCTTGAATTGCTTCAAGCTAAATCGATTTAACTCCTTGTGTGTGGGCATAGCCTGGTAGAACAACTTGAAATATTAGGCATGATCTTTCTCATCACCATCGCTATCCCTTTCTTCCTCACTGGCCATCATTTTGGAACCTCCCAAGAACTACATCTTTTTCACCTACTGCTTCAAGGCTAGAACGTAACTTTTTATAACATGATATGCTGACATCATGCTGTTTGAAACATAAATAAGGGACTTTCCCTCTTTTCATTACTTGTATTTCCTCACCTTATTAATGTTGCAGCATCCTTCTCCTATACATTAGTGCATCAATGATCTCGACTTATTATCACATATGTCAGTTCGTTCCCCTGGCCCTCTTGTGATTAGGTATCAGCGGATAGAGTTCATGTACCCATTCTGTATGTTGATTCGTTCCTGTGATGCTCTTATGGTTGGCTGCCTGGACACACTATTGGTTGGTTGTCTCTGTGGTCAGAAGTTCCCCCTAAACACTCTTATTTTCAGTACTTGGGATTTCTTTTGTAGGGCCGTTAATTTGTTCAACATTCATAAGCCTCAAGCCTCATGTTAATTTGCTGCAGTGAATGCCTTATAGGTCACAGATCTCGAGGTTCCTCTCATGACAGCTGAATATAATGCAAAGCCATGAACATAGTAAGGGCAAGCTAGCCTTAAGGGCCATAGTCTGTAAGTTGTTCTAAGTATCCAGAACCATGAACATATTAAAAGGAAATCCCGCCTTATGTTGCACCTAGAACTGAGATTCTCCAATCTGCTGCTGAAGCATGTGAGTAGATTTGTTTTCTGAAGTCCACATTCTGTGGATTCATGGCAGGATACTCTTGTAGAAACACCAAAGGCTGGAGAACTCTGCTTTTTAAAGCGGCCCATCATTTTGGTTACCTGTAATTTTGGAGGCTTCTGACATGAAACTCCTTCAAAGAATCCTGCTTTTCAGTAAGTGCTGGGCTATTGCTCACTCAAAACCTGGCCCCTGTAATGCATGTCAAATTGGGTGCTCCACCCAATCATGGAAGCTCTGAAAATCACTAATTTGGGAAACTGAGTACGCACTTCTGTGGGGCACAGAGTGAACATGCTAGGTCTTGTATTGTTGTAAAGCAGAGGAATTCACTTTTTCCTCAGTTCCTATGGATTTCTTTTCTGCATGGAGAATGGGGTTTAGCAGCTGGGGGTGGAGGAGCTGGATGCAGAAGTGCTGTATTCTATCCCTAGGTCTGGGAGGCTTCTCGGGGCACATGGGTTAAAGCTGGGCAGGTGGGAATCAGAACTTTTGGGTACTATTGCCAGCATGGAAAAGGGAGTGGAGTCTAGTGATTAGAGCAAGGGATTCTGGGACTCTGTGGTTCTCATGTTCCCCTCCCTTTTCCTGTAACACAGCTTTGTGCAACACCTTGCAGCAGTATGATGAGCACAGAAGTCTCTTGCAACACTTCCCCCTCCTGCTGTGGGCAGAGTGACGTAGCTGCCTGGTACTTGGTTGCTGGTCTTTCTTTGGCCAGAGGAGTCTCCAGAACTGGGGGGGGGGGACAGGGGACCTGAAATCTGTGCAGGCCATGGGGGGCAGTGGAACAAGAATCTAGACAAGACAAGCTGGGATTTGAGAAGGATGAAAACATATCATGGCTCTGCAGAAGAATAGCTGGGATCTGAGCAGAGCCACAGTATGGTGGGGATCTGCAGAGACCATCTGTCCTGTACAGTGCAGGCTGGGAAACCACTGTCATGGGAACCAAGATGTTTCAGTGTCCTTCCGCTGAGCTCTGGAGAAGGAAGTGCCCATGGGGCACAGAGGCAGTTCAGATGTGGGTCCTGACCTGGCAAAGGAACTGCACTGTCCCTGGCCATCAGAAAGACTCCTGCAGTAGTGGGGCAAGAGGTTGCTCCACTCGCTTGCCTCCACCCCACATAACTAGGTAAGCTTGGATTCCCTTTGAGCAAACAGGGCTGGAATCCAGAAGTCCTGGTTTCTACCTGTGGTCAGGGGCAGATTAAGGGGCCCTGGGCTGCATATTTTTTGTGGTTTCCCTCAGCCTGGAACCCTGCCCACCCACCATGGGTCCCTCCAGCTCCTCACCGTGGTGGCCTTGGGGGCGGGCTGTGGTCCTAGACTGCAGCAGCCACATACTTTCTGACCAGCTGGCCTAGGGGGTGGCACAAGGTGGGACCTGCATGGAGCACTGCACCGTCAAGCCCCGGGGGACCCCCTCCCCAATGCCAAGCACCAGTACCTCATCCCAGCTGGTGCTGTGCCAGCAGGGCTGTATCTCCAGGGGCTGCAGGCCAGGTTCCCCTTCAGATTGGGGGCCAGAGCTGCAGCCCTATAGTCCCTGTGTTGATCCAGTCCTGCCTGTGGCTTGGGGGGGGGGGGGATTTGGTGGGTCAAGCAGTGCAGGTTAGGAACCAGGCCTCTTGGGCTCCTTCCCCAGCTGTAGGAGTGGAGTAGGCTCTAGTGGTTATAGCAGGGGGCTGGGAGCCAGTACTCTTAGGTTCCAGCCCTGGCTCTAGGAGGAGAAGTGGCTAAAGTTTGGGGAGGGGACCAGGGAGCCATGACTTCTGGGTTCTACCCCTACCTGGGGGGGAGAAGTGGTTGGAGTTGGGGGCTAAAAGTCAGGACTCTGCACCTTTAGACCCAGTTCTTGGAAGGGAGGGAGGCAGGCATGCCACTATGCATGGGCCCCCAGGGTCTGGGTCCTAAAAGTATTAGGAGATGCTTTTAGCCAAGCCTGGGGCATGGGCTGGCTCTTCCTGGGAGCCTTATTAAATTTCCTGCCCTGCTGTGGCATGCCGCAGCACATGGTCCAGGGGGCTGGAAATTTAAAACACAGGCACATGACCCTGGGTCTGATCAGGGAGCAGTTAGGGGTCTGGTCGGAGGCTGTGGGATCAGCCTCTTGCACTCCAGTCAAGGTAAGTAGGGCTGGGGGATAGGGGAGCTGGCTGGGGCAGGCATGTGCTGGGGTGGGGCTCGAGGTTGGGAGGCACTGGGCGCCAGCAGGACTCAAGGAGTCAGGGTCGGAGGGCACCGACTGGCTGAACCAGCTGGGGCCTGAAGCACCAACTAGAGCTGGGAACACTACTCAGGACTAGGGCTGGGGAAGCAGTTCCCTATGCTCCCGGCCCCCTCCTTTCTATCCTGCCATGTTCTCTGTATACCCCTGCCCTCCCCTCCCTGCCACACTCCCTTTGCACCCCAGCAGCCATCCCTGCTCTGTCAGACTCCCCTGCCACCCCACCCCTTCCCTCACCGACATCCCTCCCCCACTTCTCACACACACCCCCACTGTCACTCAGAATCAAAGAGAGTTTATAAACAGGTTTTTCGGGTTTTTTTGACTTTAAATTCACTCCAATTGTGGTAAAGTGTTTCTTATGTTTTGTGCAGGTAAAGTGGTTTCCAGGGCAGAGGCTGCTTTCAGATTGCACACATGGAAGGGCTGCCAAGTGCACATAGGTCCTGGGGCTGTGCCTGACAGGGGTGGGTTTGGGGACTGTGCCCTGAATCTATGTAGCAACACCCCTGCAGCTGGTGACTTGTGGTTAACATGCCTGCCTACTTGCAGTATCCCCTGGTGGTTTAGGGGTTTTGTAAAAGGACCAGCACACTTGTAGGTGCTCTCTCCTGTGGTTGTGGGGTGGGGGCTCAGTGCTCTTGGGGTCAGGATCAGGTACTTTTGGCCCAGATGAAGAAGCTGTGGTTTCCACAGACTTGGAGACTGCAGGTCCATGTTGTTTCCCAACACCTCTTCTGGAATGGGTGACGGAGGGCAGTGAGTGGCAGATGAAGCAGCATATTGGAGGAATGAGGGTGTCAGGAGGTTGTGGGGGCTGGGGAGGAGGGGTTGGGGGCAGAGCAGGAGGGGCAATAAGGGGGTCTGGAGGTTAGGAGGAGGGACTGGGAATTCAGGGGGAATGGGATAAGTCAGGGAAGCAGGGAATGGTGGGACTTTGGAGGCTGGGGATGGGAGGGGGTGGTGTGTTGGTGTGATTGAGGAGGGCAGGGTGGGCACATGGCTGACATCTCACTGGACTGCTTCTCCTCACAGCAGCCACCCTGGTCCACCATGAACAGGTCTAGCACCCCCCCTGACACTATGGGGCCTGTGGATGAAGCCATGCGGTACATTGCCATCACCACCAACGCCTTAGTTTTGGGGCTAGGCCTGGCTGGCAATGGCCTGGTGATCTGGATCATGACGGCTGGTCGCTCTGCACCACTCACCTTTCCGTTGTCCTGCTACCTCAATCTAGCTGTGGCTGATCTGCTGTTCTCTGCTGGGCGCATCCCCGCCATTGTCCAGGAGGTCTTGATGTCCCGCTGGCCCTTCGGTCATGTCCTCTGCAAGCTGCATTCCTTTGCTCGCTACTTGGTTGTCTTTGCTGGTGTCTTCGTCCTCACCCTCATTAGCCTCCACCGCTGCCTGCTGGTGGCTCGGCCTGTCTGGGTCCGGAACCACTACAGGCCATGGTTTGGGTGTTGGCTGATCACCGGAGCTTGGTTCCTGGCCACCTGCTTCAGCATCCCCTATCTGGTAGTCAAGGTCGTGGAGACCAGACACGGTGAGTCCTTCTGTGTCTACCAGCGAGACCTGCGTCCTTTCACTGAAATGCCCCTGAGGCTGAGCCGCTTCTTTGCAGGGTTTCTGGCTCCTTTTGCCATCATTGCCACGTCCTATGTGATCTTGGCCTGGAAGCTGAGGAGAAGAGGATGGAAAGGCTCCCGGCGGACCTTCCCCTTGGTGCTGGCTGTGGTGATGCTCTTCTTCATTTGCTGGTTTCCCCACCACATCCTGGTGCTGCTCAGCACGATCTGGAAGAGCAGGGAGATCTGGGGTGTCCCACTCAAGCTGGCCAATGCCTTGGCCTACCTCCACAGCTGCATCAACCCCATGCTGTATGGGCTGGTGGGGTACACCCAGGATAGGGGGCGAAGGAGGGGGTCCTTCCTGGGCATCTTCCGCAGGGCCCTGGCAGAAGAAGAAGAAGGAATGGATGAAATGCAGGCATCACAGAGCACTAGTCAGACTACTTGAGAGAGTGGAGGAATCAGGACTCCTGGGTTCTATCCCTGACTGTTGGGTATAGTGAGTCAGGGCAGGGGGGGGCTGCAATGTTCCCTCTAAGGCCTGAAGGCAGCTGAGCAATTTATGTTGCTTACCGTGCTGCCCCCCTCGGGCCCAATCCTGACCATCCACACCCTCCCCAGCTGGCACAACCCCGTCTTCCCTCCAACCATCCACTCCCTTTCATGGCTGGCTGCCCCTGCCCTGTCCCCAATTGCCCACCCCTGCCCTGTTCCCTGGCCACCGGAGCAGTGTGTCCTGGCCCCTGGCCACTCCTCCGGCTGGAGGAAGCTCTCACTGAGCATGCACAGAGGCTCTGCACATGCTCAGTGAGAACTTACTCTGAGCGGGAGTTTTAAAAACTCCTGGCTTGGAGCAGCTCTCAGCTGGCCAGAAGACTGTCTTCTGCCCAGACAGGGATTGCAACGGCTGGCCGTGCACAGCCGGCAGCGTTCCCTGTGCCAGGCAGCTGTATAGGCTGTGTGGCTGTGCAGCTTAGAGGGAACACTGGTGGGCTTGGAGCCAGGATGCCTGGGTTCCCTCCCTAGCTTTGGAAGGGGAGTGGTGCAAGTGGCCAGGGGAGGGAGTATTAGGAGTTAGGACTTCTGAGTTTTATTTTCTGGGTGTCCCCTTATTTCCTTGTCTGTGTGTGTGTATGTGAGCTCAGACCACTCTCTGAATCTGTTTTCCTCCTTCAGTTTCATCATCACACAATAGGGGTAGCAGTCTTTCCTTTGTATATTTAGACTATAGCATGCACGGCCAAACTACGACTCGGGAGCCACATGTGGCTCTGGAATGAAAAAGTGTGACTCATGGAAGAATGTCGGCAAATCAGTTTAGTAGGTAAAAGCATATGGCTACATGCTTCAGTGCGGCTCTTGAAGGTTTAATTATTAACTTGTGTGGCTCTTGAGTTCCATAAGTTTGGCCACCCCTGGACTATAAGCATTACAGCCATGGACAGTCATTACTGTGGTGTATAGCGCCTGGCACAATGGAGGCACTGATCTCAGGCAGGGCCTGTTCAGCCCCAGAACAATGGAGGCCCCAGTCTTTGTGGCAATCTGTCTGTACCAAGAATGTGGAGACAGATTCACCAAAAATGTAAGTCTTTGGGAAAATGGCTCCATTTTGAGGAATTTTTTGCTTCATAAAAGTTTTGGAAGAAACTTTTCAAAGTTGTCACCAACTCACATTCTGAAAGCTGCAAAGTGAAAAGTGCCTTTCCAGGCCCAAATTCTTTTTTTTTTTTTTCTTTTTTAAATTTGGGCTATTTTTTGTTTAACCAATGTTTTTAAATATTCAGAATTAAAAAGAAACATAGTAAAATGCTCAGACCAAAGTATTCTGATTGACCAAAACTGAAATATTTCCCCAGATTCTCAGGTTTTTGAAAATTTTTGAGATTTCAACTTTTCCTCCACATTTAGGATTGGATTTTTTTTTCCTTCCCAAATCTAATAGGACAGGAAATGCCTGAAATGATCTGGAGATCTCAGTAGAACAGCCTACTGCAGAGTTGCTTCCATCATCCTCCAAAGCAAGACAGGGCTGGGTATTAACCTGGAACTGGACTAAAAGGAACTAAAACTGATCGTTCCTCTGAAAGGAGCAATCAGAGGGATTTTGGATACAAAGACAGTGATGAGTTTTGTTAAAGCCAATGGCTGTCCTAAGCACTCTGCTTCAGGCTCAGTGCAAGGAGCAATGAAACTCATTTATGGAATAGAGGCAGCTGCAGACAGTTGAAGCTTACTGCCCAAGGCACATGAGCTGAGCCAATCAGGGCCGAGGCATGTGGGTTATTCCCTGGTTGGAAACACAGTGGCAGAGAGAAATGGTTTCAAACCATGCGTGTAAGAAGCAGGAAATCTTGTTACATTATAGCTCTGCATTCTTGGGGAATCAGGGCCTAGTACACAGCTTCTCTGATTCACCTGAACACCCCACCCCCAGCTCCTAGCCTCTGCTTAAATCAGAAACCAAAGGCAATGAAAAGCCAGTAGGAGACACACCTAAACCCTACCAAGCAACTCCCCTTAGCATCATCTACATTAAAGATGCAAGAAGGCATCTCCATTAGCACAACACAAATAGGCTCTGTCTACACTTGAGTGTTAAATCAATTCAACTTAAATCAATATAATGAAATCAAAATAAAAGTCATTAAATTGATTTAAGTTAAATTGATTTAACATGTCCCCACTAGAAACCCAAATCAAACTAGCATGTCCATGGACAGAACTTGTTACTTCAATTTAGGAAAAGGGAACCATGGGGGGTGTGGCAAGATAGCCCCCAAGAAGGGCCATGCTCCCACCCAGTATATAGAAAGAGGAGGGCATCCTACAAGGAAGAAGGTCAAAAAGTCTTAAGTTGAAATAACAGTTAAATCAAAATAACATGTCTATGCTGGGTTATTTTGAAATAATAATTTTGATTTAACTGTCATTTTGATATCAAGCCAGGTTTTAATACATCAAAATGAGAGTTCCTTATTTCAAAATGAGGAAGCTCTTCATTTCAAAATAAGGGAAGCTAGTGGGGACATGCACTACTTTAAATGGAAATAATCATCATTATTTCAATTTAAAGTGTAAATATAGACACACCCTTATTCTCTCTCTTAGTCCAGGTATAACTCTCTAAATTTGATCTTTGTAATCAACTTGGGCTAGATTTCCCCAAGACTACAGTCGAAACTGGGTAATATTGTAACTGGTCTGTTGGTTTTCTCTCCTTATATAATTATCAACATTGTAACTGTTTGGGTGTTTTTCTCTCCTTGTATATTTATTACTATTAGTATCACAAGTTTTAGGTATCTGGCAATAAAATACCTTTTGTAATCAAGCTGATTGCCAGAATCTCTCCAAACTTCATTTACTCCTTTGTGTTCTTGGCTTCCCTATATAGCCTTGCAGCAAGATTTCTTTTACCTGGTCTGGACTGCCCAGAAATTCTGAAGTTTGCTCATTAAGGGGGTTAACACTAGAACAATTATAAAGTGAAAATGGGAATAGCAATGTCCTGCACCTGTGGCAAATAATGGTGGGAACTGTAAAGTGCTGCTTTGACCCAGCCTGTGGAGTCCAGGGGGATATAAGGCTGACAGCTGAAAAGTGCTGTTTTGACCCTATCTGCTCACACATGTGCTCTATTCTACTGTGGTGCCAGGGTTATATAAGGGTGGCAACAGAGAAGTGCTGTGTGACCCAGTCTGCTAAGTTCAAAAATGTATAAGGGATAAGCTGAGAGACCCAGTCTGTTCAGATGTACTTTGTTAACTGGTGATTGTGTATATGTAGATGGTTATTTGGATCTGGTCTCACTAATGGTAATAAAAGAGCTGCTGTAGTAAACACTATGTTTCAGAGAAGTATTTGCAGGATTAGTCATCTAGTAGTTAAATTAAAAATTCAGGATGACATATGCAAACCAATCAGTTTGTACAGAATAAAACAAAGCCACAGTTGTGACACATTTCTTTCTTTCAGAAGATGCAAAAGATAAGTGTATTATCTTCTTCTGTTAACAGGTATGAGGCCAAATTCTTTGCTAAGCTGCATTTCTTCTAAACCCATTGACTTTATTTCCATTGATTTCAAAAGGGATTTGCAGGGTGTAGGGGTAGAATTTGGCCTAAGTGTTTGAATGTGTGAGAGAGTATACCTGCCCCAGGTTGGGCTGGAAGGGTTAACCCCATACTGTGGTGAGAGGAAGCAAGGGTCACTTTTTCCCCACTAGGCATGCTCTGGACTGGAACAGTTTAAGAGGGTGCTCTTCAGTTCAGTAGGTCCTGACTGGGGAGGAGAGAGGATGTATATTGCCCTGCCCCCCCTCTGGCCCTGATCCAGGATCATAACACTACTGCCTTGCCCTGTACTCCCCTGCACAGATCCTCACTTTACAATCACTCACTGGTCTGCTGCTGCTGGCTGCTGCCTTCCTCCCAGACAACCTGACTGCCGTTCAGCCCTCACACGGGCGCTGGCCAACCTGGCTGCCTTCACCCCCCGCCTTATGCTGTCCACTTTCCCCCTGTGTCTCAGGCCCTGATCCTGCACTCTCTGCCTCCCACACTGTGCACCTTGCCTGATCCTGCCTCTCTGGGCCCTATCTTGTCTCCAGTTGTGTGGGGCCTGCAGAAATGCAGGACTGGGAGCAGCCTCCCCCCAAGGATGGCCCTGATGCCACCAGCCAAATATGCTGCCAAGGCCACACAGGTACAGTGTTTTAAATTTCCTGCCTGTTCTCTGCCCTGGGCCACATGACTAGGTGTGGGAGATTTAAAAGGGCCCCACTCTGGCTAGCCCCAGATGAGCTCTCAGGTGCAGCAGAGCTCAAGGCAGGCTATGTGCCTGGGCCTGTAGCATGGGGCACTTGTTAAATCATTCGGGGCATGGGCACAGGTCCTAAAGAATGGACCTGACTCAGAGCCTCAATTTCTCCTCCTGATGGAA
Source organism: Podocnemis expansa (assembly GCA_007922195.1). Classification (NCBI taxonomy): domain Eukaryota; kingdom Metazoa; phylum Chordata; order Testudines; family Podocnemididae; genus Podocnemis; species Podocnemis expansa. Next base: position 1,031,146 of record ML682132.1, read on the forward strand.
CTTGAAGTCCACCAGGCCCAGAACGTTTGCAAACCACATGGTCAAAGGGAGAAAAAGTCTGAGAAAAGAACAGGGCACCGGGCTGCATTGTCCCTCTCAGTGTAACTCTTTCTCAGTACCACAGCATAGGACCCTGAGATGGACAGCTCTCCAGGCCAGTGGAGAGAGGCTGATGCGCTAAATCAGCCTCATTGACAGGCAGGCGGGCCAGTGAGGGAGACAGGAGACCAAGGTTGGAGCAGGGTCTTGTTCTCTGTGTGTGAGCTGGAGCGAAGGGTGGAGCTGCTGGTGGGTGGGCAGCCAGAGACGCCAGGTCAGTGAACTGAGTAAGGCCAGAAGACCAGCCCCGCGAGTTGAGCTGAGCAGAACTGGGGATGAGTGCAAGTAGGTTAGTGAAGCCCAGAGAACTGAGCAGACCCACAACAGCAGAACCAACAGGGCCCAAGGAGCGCCCCAGAGAAGCAGGACAAACCCCACTGAAGCAGGGTGGGGCTGGGGCTGGAGCTGAGGCTGTCTGGAGCTGGGAGTGATGAGCAGCTGCGGGGTGTAAGGGGGACCCTGGGCAGGGCGTGACGTGGGAAGTCACCACCAGCTCAGTGGCCATGCAGGCTGAACTGGTGGAGGATGGGGGAGAGATGGTGACCTATATCGTGTGACACTGGGGGAAGGGTCCTGCACCATAGAGCCTGGCCACATGTGGCAACTGCCAGATCCAGTTTCTGACCCATAGCCTCCTTCAGCACAGCCAGAGCCTGGGCTGTGTGAGACACAGACTGTGTTTCTTGCACTCCAGAGAAGCTGAGTGGATTCCCAAGCCAGGGGAGTGTTGGCAGTTTGCCTTTCACCTATCTCCTTTTTTCTTTATTTCTTTTTTAAATTAGTGGATATTTAATAAATTGTGTTTTCTTTGAACTATGTCCAGTGATTAGTGGGTTAGGGAGTGGGACTTGAAGTTGGGAGGGGGGTGTGGGCAGAGTTGGAGAGGGGGTATCAAGCAATGTTCCCTCTAAGGTTTGGCGGCTTGTGTGCAAAATTTTTAACCCGCGTGCAGAACTTTTTCTGAATAAAATTTTTGTGCAAATTCACGTGACTGAAATTATTGAAAAATATAGAACAATGAAAAATTAATGTTATTTAAAATTTTTATTAACAATTTGAGTGTATTTTATGCTTATGTGACATTGTCTCATCAATTCTTCAGTACTGTTTGTCTGCCTTTGTCAGTTTTCCAAAATGAATAAGCACATAAGCACATTAAAAAGTTAAAAGAAAGCAAGCAGTTAACTTGCCTCTCGTTTTTCATGTTGCACAGCAGCCCATTTTACAATTTAAAAAAATTTGTCCTGAAAAAAATTGTTTCTAGTCAATTCAAATGTGCCTCTTTATTTGGTTTACTTAAGTGGTCCCTGTTAGTAATTTTATTCATGGTACACTTTATTTTCCTTCATTTTATTAGTGTTTGCTATATATTTTTTCCCCAATTTAGCCCTTCTGTAGGGAGCAACAGGCCAAAAATTAAAGAACCCAGTACAGAACTGGAACTTGTGATTACAAGTCTGCTGTGCTACTAAGTGAGCTTGGGAAGCTCCATTTATAAAAGCTTCTAGGAATAAAGGATAACTGTGTGCTCCACTGCCCCTTGATTCCCCCTGCCAGTAAACTGCTTGTTGTTTCCTGTGTGTGCATCCATACAGTAAACTCTTAACATTAGGACCATGGGTTCGAGTTCTGTGTTGAGCTTTTTTTTTTACATTCTACTTATTAGAAGTAAAAAACTGGACAATCACCTAGTTTTAGAATGCCTGGGGGATGAAGAACATGAAGGTAAAAAGGAGCCCTTGGACACACCCCCAGCCCATCCTCAGCTGTACTTCAAGCCTGCCCCCTTGCAGATCTTCAGCCGCTCTCCTAGCCTGCCCCTTCCCCCAGCTGATCCTCGGCCACACTTCAGGGCTGCCCTCCTCTAGCCAATCCTCAGCCGCTTTGCCAGCCTGAACCCCGGCCCCCGCCCCGGGCCTGACCCTCTCGCTCCCCCTGGCCACTCTGCCGGCCTGGCCCTGCCGGGCATCCCCCCGGCTGATCCTTGGCCGCTCTGCTGGCATGACCCTGCCCGGTCCTGGCCCCAGTCCCCACCCCGCTGCCGATCCTCAGCTGCTTTGATGGCGTGGCCCTGCCAGGCCCTGGCCCCAGCCCCAGCCCCAGCCCCACTCCCCCCCACGCCCCCCAGCCGATCCTCAGCTGCTTAGCCAGCCTGGTCCTGCCCGGTCCTGCTCACCCACCCCTGGCTGATCCTCATCCCCTTTGCTGGCCTGGCCCTGCCCGGCCCTGGCCCCACTCCCCCCACACTGATCCTTGGGCGCTCTGCTGGTCTGTCCCAGCCAATCCTCGGCTGCGCTGCCGGCCTGGCCCTCCCGGTGCGTGGGAATGGGAAACCCCTGCGCAGTGAGCTTTTTTACCTGCGCCTTCGTGCAGCTGGACACCTTAGAGGAAACATAGGTATCAGGGTATTCACTAATTTGGTATAAGAGTTATTAGTTGACAACTGGGGGTGGCGGGTGGCATTAGGAAAATCCCTGCAGGGAGGCACCCAGTGCAAAGAGAGTAGCCTCGAGTGGGGACACTCCAGCCCTTGCTCTAAGTGACCTTGATAAGGTTGGGGTTGAGCCCTACAGGATCCTGGGCTTGGCCTTGTGGGGGTGATAGGGACACACAAGAGAGTGGGAGAGGAGCCCTTGAGGTCAGTCAGGCCACTGAGTAAAGGGAGTAGGAGCAAGGACTCAAATCGTTTTCCTAATCACCTCTACTGGGGTAGTGTGTGAGCAAGCCAGGGAAGTTCCTCTTTTGCATAAGAAAAACGAGAGAAAGTTCAGGAAGCCTGATCTGTGAGGAAAGGTTTAAAAGACTGGCTCTTTTTAGTCTTGAGAGAGGTAGACTTAGGGGATACCGGATAGCAGTCCTCAAATACCGGAAGGGCTGTTGAAAAGAGGATGTGGATCAGTTGTTCTCCATGGCTACGTTCACACAAAGGGGGTTATTTCGATGCAAGTTGTTTCGAAACAACGTACGTTGTATGAAGGTGGCGTTTCTTATTTCAAAACAATCTCTGATGTTTTGAAATAAGACTGCCGTGTGAACACACCCTATGTCTTCTGAAGACAGCACAAGATGTAAAGGATTTAACCTGCAGCAAGGGACATTGAGTTTAAACTGTAGGTAAAATAAGTTTCCAAGGGAGTTCATGGGATCCCTGTCATTGGAGATTTTTAAGAACAGTTTGGACAAACCCCTGTCAGGGCTGCTCTGGGTTTATTTCGTCCTGTGTCAGTGCCAGGGACAGCCTGGATGACCCCTAGAGGTGCCTTCCAGCCGGATATTTCTATGATTTATAAATATGATAATATATTCATTAAGATACTGCTGAAAAGAAGTGCTTCAATTTCACCAAAGAGAAATGTTTGTAAAGGCCATTTTGCTATTTCTGAAACAGAACACTGGGAATTTTGTGGGGAATTTTAAAATTTCAGTGTTGGATGAAAAATATTTAGAACTGTCAGAATTTCCTGTGGGATGCAAATTCCAACTGGCTCCAGTCACCAGTCCCAAAGGATAAATAATCATGAACTTAGCCAACAACAACAATAATAATAATAAAATCAATTCACAGTCTTTGTATTTGATTTCTGTTTTTTTAGGATTCACGTCTTCCAGTTTCTCACTTCAAACTATGAGGGTTAAAAACTAATTGTGGTGGAGAGCACTCAGGTTTCCTCATCATGTGATTCCAGCAGCTGGGGATTTACAATGAAATATGCGATCTTGTGAGTTCACAGAGCTGGATTTTCTGAAGACTTAACAATCACTGAATTTAGATAGTCTTTCAGGTAGATAACTATATACAGCTGCTTGTAACAAACTTTGTTTTATCTGGAAATGAAATTTCAGATTCATCTTTTTATTCACATCTAGGCTAAGGGACAGCTTGTAAACTTCTAAGAGACTGTATTGCCAAGTAAATCCTAGGTCTCATCTGGGGATCTGTCCTCATTCACTCTAACAGCTTCATTGATTTATATCAGCCGGTCCTCCTTGCCCTGGGACCTGATGGGAGCTGGCACTCCCTAAAAGGGAAAGTCCCTGCACCCTATTCCCCACCCCCCCTAGGCCAGTGAGTCCCTGCCCTGTTGCTGGATGGGAGCCGGTGCCCCCTAGAGGGGAAAGCTTCCTGTGCCTCATTCTCAGCTCTCTAAGCCAGACCCGAGCTGCTGAGGACAGGCTGTGAGAAATTAGCAGGTTCTTGCTATGTGCGGTGTCGGGGGCCAGCTCTGGCTGTGCAAGCGAGTGTTGGATTACAGGCGCAGAACAGCTAAAGGTCGTTGGCTTAGCAGCTCTCTGGTGGTTTCAAATCCACAGGACCAGAACCTGCCCTAGATGCTTGCCTGCCAAATGACCTCCAAATGACCCCTTTGTTCAGCTTCATTTCCATCTTCCTTAGGCGCTAAACCCTAGGACTTGCCCCCCCCCCCACACCTTTGGGGACTCACCTGCTTAGCTATCATACAGCCTCTGGGTCCAGAGCCTGACTTGACTTGTGCATGTGCTCCCATCTACTGGCCATATGGTTTTACTGCCATTGTCAGCCCGGAGATCTGGATAACAGGTCTCTTCTTGCTGAGATGCAGCTGCCTCTGAGGTGGGATGTGGGGACTGCTTATGCTGGGACAAGAAGGAATTGGAGAGCGGATCTCATGTGACAGAAGGGAAAACTCTAGGGGGCTGCTGGGAGAGTGGGAGGCAGGGAGGGATCAGGGGAGGTCTGCTATGGGGGGCACAGAGGGATTTGGGAGAGGGCTGCGGAGCAGAGACAGACCTGGCGGGGCAATTGTGGAATTTCATTCTACCATTGAAGCAGGAGGGTTTACTCTCACTTTCTGACCCCTGTCACAGGGGAACACCCAGTTTCGGAATTGATGACCCCACCACCACCTGCAGCTCCCCCGACAGACTTTGTCTGGCAGCAGGAAGCTGTCTTGGTGCTGGGGGTGCTCAGCAGAGTGGGAAATGCAGACAAAGCTGGATCTGCAAAATCTTCAAGGTGGCCAGCTCTGTGTAAGTTATAACAGCACAGCTCAGCTCTGGAGCCTCTTGTGGTGAAGGCTCCGAGCCACCATCTGCAGGGACAGTTGCCCACATCCAGGGCAGCCAAAGGCCAAGAGGAGGAGTTGAGCAATAACTGCACTAATACAAAAGTTCAGTCAATTCACACCAGGAGGTGCACCAGAATCCAATTGGCCCCTGATGTGACGCTGGGTGGGGAGTGATTAGTGTGGGGGGGGGTCTGCTACCCTTTGAACCGGATTGTCCCTTGGACCAGGGCTGTGACTAGAAAAGTTGGCACCTGGGGCAAGCCACCCCAGATGCACCCTCCCTCTCCCCCCTAGCCCGTGGTTCAATCTGGCCCCAGCTGTTGATGGGAGCTGGATCCAGCCTCTGCCACCACTGGGTGTCCCCTGGCCCCGTAGTGTCTCCAGTTGGGCACATTCCCTGCCGGCTAGCAGGGACACCCGAGCTGGTGCGGTGCATTCCCCAGTGACCAGCAGGCTCCCACAGACTGGCATGGCACATTCCCCATCAGTTAGCAGGGTCCCCCTGCATGGCACATTCCCCACTGGCCCGCATGGTCCCCGTGCAACACGCCTGCCCAGCTGGCTGGCTTCCCCACTGGCTGGGTTTCCTGGTGGGGCACCTTCCGTGGCACCCTCTAAAATTTGGTGCCCAGGGCTTCGCATTCGCCCCGCTCTAGTTACACATCTAGTTGGCCATCTAGAGAGACCTTGCCCAGGGGGATCAGGACTCTCTCACTTTATTGGATGTGAGCCACAGGATCTCACATCTGTGGCATGTCTGATTGCTGGACCCTGCAGACCAACCAGCAACGTAAGAGTGATGGTCCCCTGCAGTCTGGAGTGGTGTGTAGCTGTGTCACTGTGATCTCTCACTCTTGTGCCCTGACTTACTGTGCTTTGCTGTGTGAAGCACATTCTGTGAGGAATTGGTCCTTGGCCCAGTGAAGGAGCCCAGAGTCAGATTAAGGTGGGGACTGGCCCCGGGTCCTGTAGCCCTCCCAAAATCTGGCTCAGTTGAATGGCTGGCTGCTGCTGCTCACTTTCAGTTTGCCTGCCCAGCCCCAGAGGCGGGAGAGGATTGCAGCTGATCAGCCTTTGGGCCACCCCTACAGCGGCTGAGCAGAACCAGCCTGCGCCCCTACAGCCACCTTGGCTCCCTCCACTGCCCTCTGCAGCAGTGCAGCCCCCCGCTGCCATCCCCCCTGCAGCAGCTCTATCTGTGCTCCCTTCCAACCCCCCCACAGCAGTGCCACCTGCCTGCGCTCCCCACAACTCTCTCCATAGGACTGGCTGGTGCCCCTGAGCCCCTGACCCCACCCCCCAGCATGGGGGTCCAGTGTCCCACCCCCAATCAGAGTGCCACAGCAACAGGGGGACTCGCAAGGATGGGCAGCCCTGCCCCTCACCACCCAGCCTTGATCTGGCCCTGGGCCAGCCACTCATGGGATAGACCCCCAGCAAAGCCCCCAGACTCAGATGTAACCCTATGCTATCTACTGCCACCTGCAAGCTCATTACATTAGTCCATCAATTTATGAAAGAAGTTCCTCTACACCAGCTCTGTGACTCCAACGGATGTCTTAACACTCAGACCACAAGCAAAAATGAGAGTCCTGTGGAACCTTAAAAGACTAACAGATTTCTTCGGGCATAAGCGTTCATGGGCTCTAATGCACTTTGTCAGATGCATGAAAGCTTATGCCCAATGAAATCTGTTAGGGTATGTACACACGTCTCTTTTATTTTGAAATAATACTGGTTACTTCGAAATAAAAAGGATTAGGCCCACACAACATATTCTTATTTCAAAATAACTTAAACCTCCTTTAAATCGAAACGGCTGTTGTTTCGAAATGGCTATTTTGAAATAATGCTGTTTGGATGTGTTATTTCGAAATAACCATTATTTTGAAATAACACTTTTGCCCTTCTCTTTCCCAGGGTGCTTTCCTTTTAGCCTATATTGGGTGGGGGCATGGACCAGGGAGGGGGCCATGTTGCCACACCTCCCATGGTGCCCCTCTTCTAAAACGAAATAGCAAGTCCTGTGTTTGGACATGCTATTTCGCTTTGAGCTTTTCCCTTAATTCGATTTAACATTTTCTTAATTTGAATTAACTTATTTCGAAATAAGGACTTTATTTTGAAATAACTCATTTTGAAATAGCTTATTTTGAAATAACGATGTATGTGTGGACATAGCCTTAGTCTTTAAGGGGCCACAGGACTCTCGTTGTTTCTGCTGTACACAGACTAACACGGCTACCCCTTCGGAAATTCAAACCACATGTACTGCTTTAGGTAAAACACAGATAAGTTTATTAAGTACACAAAGATTGTAAATTATTAAAAGTCTTAATAATATGAGTCAGCTGGAACAGGAAGAAATAAATGAATTGCATACTGAACTAAGCTTAACATTTTGTTAGTCTTTCAGGCAGTCTTTGATGTTACCTCACCACACAGGCTATTTGAAATGAGTCCTGGAGCCAGGCCTCCCCACCCCTCTAGCCCCATGGACAACCTGGCAGTGTCCTCAATGTTGCTTTGTAGATGGATTCCAAGGAGAGCTCCTGAGAGAAAGGTGCCTCTGCCTTCAACAAAACAAAAAATAAGTCCTCTGGCACTTCTAAAGTTTAACAAATTTATTTAGCATTACTTTTCTTGGGCATAACCCACTTCCTCAGATGCAAGCCTTGTTAGTCTTAGACGTGCCACAGGACTTCTTGTGTGATGCTGCCGGCCAGTATTCTCCGCAGGATTTGAAATTGGGGGGGTATAGAAGGAGGTGGGGGGTTGGGGGTGCTCACTAAATTAGCATAACACTGTTACTAGCTGACAACTGGGGAGGGGTGTTGGGAAATTAAGGGGGGGTATAGGAGGATGTTAGGGAAATCCCTGCGGCCAGCCTGGGGTAACCACCTAAAAATGCCAAGATAAGGAAGGGCAGGCCGAAAAAAGGGAGAGCAGAGTCTCTCACTACTGAGAGCTGACAGAAGCCAGGCTTCCCAATAAGTCTTCTGCTCCCCACATGGGTTATCAAGAAGCTAAAACAAAAATATAAACAGTACCCTTTACTGCATTTCAGCCACTGGGTCTAGTAGAGAGATAAGTTATGTGAAACTCCAGGCTTTTTACCAAAAGGGTTCTTCTGACCCAAAGGACCAGCCACATTCTAAGATCAAACATAAGTTTGGATCTAACCCAAGATGCCACATTGCCAGCCAATCCTTTAGTATTATACAAGAAAAGTATTTAGTATTATACAAGAAAAGAAACAAACTGAGATTACTGATAAAGGGTTAAAGGGAAATGTAAGTCATAGGAACAGGTCACACTGCAACAGCACAACAAAACAGTTGTAAAGATTCAAACCCTGGGAAACAGCATACAGAGAGAGATGAGGTCCCTTATTACAACAGGTGATTTGACCTCAGCCCCCTGAATTCGAACTGACCAATTCGAATCTAATTCGAATTCAGTCAAATCGAATTGACATGGCCACACTAGAACATTCAGTTCGAATTGGCATGTCCATAAACAGGATTTGCTAAGTTCAAATTCAGTAGGGGGCACTAGTGTATAGGGAAAATCAAGCAGTGGCTAATTCAAACTGACAGTGAATTCAAATTGATATGGCCACACTATGTCAATTAAAATTACTCACTTCAAATTGACCCTGACTCCATTGGAAAAGCAGGTTTGACCAATACAAACTCTGCTTTCCTCAATTCAAACTGAGGAGTGCCTTAGTTCGAACTGAGGAAAGCAGGAATGTCCATGCACTTATTTGAATTCAAATTGAAGACAATCAATTCAAATTCACATGTAAATATAGAAATAGCCTAAGTTCCCCCATCTTTAAAGCATCTGATGAACTGGGATTTTCTCCCATGAAAGTTCATGCAAAAAATAAATTTGCTAGTCTTTAAGTGCCAGAGGACTCCTTGTTTGTTTGTTTTATAGCTGTACAAAGGCTGGCATTTGCAGGTAATTTCCACATGTGGGGTTTGATGACAGCAATGCTGGTGTGCAGGGTTCTTCTTCAGACAATATACTCAGCACTAACCATTTAAACTATTAGGACAGTTCACAGGTACTTGCTTGAGTGGAGAATTGTCACGTATATTATCCTTTGAAGTAAAAACCTTCCCCTTGTGGGTACTACAGATAATTCATTGCATTAGTATGTTAACAGACACTTTACATTGATACATCAAAGGGCCATCTAGATGTTAATATTCCATTTTGATCTCTTCAAATAGAACAATAGTAGCAGACAGGAAAACAGTTCATTTACCTCACTAACCTTTAACAAGATCGGTATAAACATCATCAAGCAACTACTCACAATGCACATACATATCAAAGCTCTAGTCTCCTTGTAATACTATCATTGTATTTTCCTATAATCTGTTTCAAAGGTTAGACTTGGGTCAAGTATTTACAAGACAGCTTAGCCTTTTCAGGCCCGGCATAACAGTTTGTTTTGTTGAAATAGACTAACTCAGCTACCCCATTGAAACTTTCTGCCTTTAACATGTTTCCTTATGATCCCCTGGGATCAGGTCATCAGCCATGTCTGGCAATGGGCATGGTTTCCTCCACATGAGTCAAATAACTTTTGCCTTATCAGGTGCCCTGGCCAGTCCATTGTTCCTATATGAATGCCTCTGCAAGGGGTGAACTCTCAGCTTTGTGTTTGTCTGGATCTATTCAAACCATGTGAGATGTGCAAGTGTGGACATGACATGACAATTTCATATCTGTACATAGTAACATTGCAGAACACAAGCTAACACACCAGTAATGTTTAGTACATGAGTATGCCAAAAACTCCGAGCACGACATATTTGCGTTAGATAATTCACAGTTATCCTGTAAGGGAGAACCTGAAAGATGTACAAATCACACCATAAGGGTTAACATGGGGTCCATCATGTCATGGTAGAGAAGGGCACAAGCTGTGTGTATTTCATCCGAGAATGACGATTCCTTGACATGTTGCTTTAAAAGAACCCTATATTTTATTTAAAATCCCCAATATTTTAAACAGTTCCTCACTCCATTGGCTTCCAAACAGATCGGGGAATTTCTGGTTTTCTGAAACTTTCAGGAGAATTTTAAAGTTTCACTGATTGCTGTAATGTGACTGTGGTCTCACCAGGTCTGTCATTTTTTTTTTTCCATACTCCGTATCCTGGATGCAGAATCCATCATGACCCTTGGGAAATCTTTCCAATGGTCAATTTCTCTTGCTGTTAAAAATTTACATCCCATGTCCAGTGTGAATTTGTCTAGGTACAGCTCCTGGCTGCTATGCCGACAGAAGAACATGGGATCTTTTTTGATGGGACAATGCAATATGCCACGTTTATTATGAGAAAGCCCAATTGCATTAATAACTGATATTTCACACACACGTGTGCATACACACATGCACAAATATTTTGGAGCACATCAAGCAGAGTCTCTTTTGGGTGTACACTGATACTCTTTGATGTTATTAAACAATTACCAAAGCTTTCCATTCTTACCCATCTTTTTGTAGGTTTCAGTTTTAACCCAAGTCATAGAGCAATTGTTTTCTATATTTATTCTGTTCTATAATTGTTCTAATTGTTACAGAAAAATCTATTGAAAGAGTTACTTTTGTTACAATGATACAGAGCAAATATTTTAAAGGGCTGGTCCTTTTCTTGATGGCATTAAGGAAATGAGTTACTTAAAAGACTATTTCCATGAAGACAGACTTTATAATAATTTCTATCAGTGACAGTAAGTGGATGAGTGACTTAAACAACAGAAAGACAAGCAGCAAGCGAGTTAAAGATAAGTGGCCCAAGAACAGTTTTACCAGCAACAACTATTTCTACTGAAGGGCAGCTGTCTTAGCAAGTAAAAAAGAACGGCTCTATCAAGTGGCTTTCTTAAAGAGTAAGCTGTGGTGGTTTGATGAATGAGCATGATTCCATTCACAGGCATGTATGTTATTAATTTAAGAAAAAAAAGTCATTTAAAACAATTCATAAAGTCTTTTGATTTTATAAACATACCCCTACATGGCTACTGGATCTTGTTAGACCAGTGCGCTCCAACCTGTGGCCCACAGGTCACAAATGGCCCACAGGGTCTTCTAGAGTGGCCTGCAACTCTCTTCCCACTGACTTCAGATGGCAGCCAGTGCTTAATAACCTAGGTGAAGTGCTTTCCTGGTGCAGGCTGTTTGCAGCCAAGGGGACAGGATATCAGCCCTCCCCTTCCCCTTGCTATAGCAGGAATAGCAGCAATGTACTCTGTCTAGGTTTCTAGGCTCTGAGGTCCCTCCTGGAGCCAAAGGGAGGGAAGCACTGATTTCTTATCCTAGCAGCAGAAAGGAGTTACTGCCTATGGACCCAGGTTGATTGCATGGTTTTCCTACTTCAGTCAGGAGGACAGAAGATCCTCCTGGCTTAGCTCCTTCCCTCTTACTGCAGTGGGAGCTGAGGGTGGGGTGGATGCCATGAGGGCCTGCTGGCAGTCTAGTGACCCTTCAAGTGGGGAGTTGCTGCCCTCAAAAAAGGTTGTGGACTGATCCAGTTCCAGATGCTGCCAGCCAGCATCAGGCGGCCTGGATCCGGACCCCAGGGCAGGGCCAGTCCAGGGTGATGCAGAACACGAGCTCTGCAGGGCGAGCAACAATGATGCCTGTGCCTTCAAGGTTGAAAAATTACATTTGTGGCCCTCAAACAAAAGGAATTTGAAAGCACTGTGTTAGACCTTTTAGTCACTTAGTTATAGGCTAGGATCAAGTAACCCTTGAAGCGACTCTTAAGCAAAACATGGGTGTTGCTGTCACTGGGCCAGCAGGAGATGGGCCCTGGATTTCCCTGGCTGTGCCCCGGATCTGGCTCCAGGCCGCTTTCCGGCAGCAGCTGGGCTCAGATTGGGCCCACTCAGGCCATCTGCTGCTTGCCAGCAGCAGCTAAAGCCAGATCAGGCCCCCAAAGATGGATCAGGCCCTGGGACAGGCCGACACTCCAACCTTTTCTTCGGGCCAGCAACACTCTTGAAGCAAAACAGATAGAGCTTGTGTCTATCACCATAAAGCAGGCTTTTTTAATCCTTTAATTCTTCTTGAGTCTCTTCTCTGAATAAGGCCAAAAGACATTCACTTGCTCAAAGGGACAACTTTGGGATCAAGAAGAAACTACAGGATCCAGCTAACAGAATTCTTCTTCTTCCTCAGTGCAAAAATTGGTATTTCCATCCTTTTCCCTACTCAGCTGGCTCTAGTCCCGAGTTGTCAGCAGTTTCAGGGTAAGGTGCACATTGCTGATACCTCAGAAACTCTTCCTCCAATGGTGAGATAGAAGATGGGATTGAGGCAAGTTTTGAAATATGTCAGGCTAGAAGCAAAAATGATTCCTGTGTTTAGAGAAGACAGATGATATTTAGGTGAAATCAGCAGGAAGGTGACGATGTGATATGGAAACCAGCAGATGAAAAATGTCAGGATCAAGCCAAGAAGGATCTTAAGTGGCTTTGTGGACTGAATCACCTTGTTCCTTCTCAGCTTGGCAGCTAGAATGACATAGGATCAAGATCAAAGCTAATGGGATCAGAAACCCAACAGGAACTGGATTGCAATGGCAGCCTTCTCTTGATCCAGCTGGAAATGAGTGCTGATGCTGGCAGCCAAGGGCAGGAGTTCCCAGAGATTACCATACCTCAAGCTGAACCCAAGATACAGGGCCCACATGCCTAAAACTACCCACAGAGCTGGGGGTGTGTGCAGTGGTTCTGATCCACGATGATGCAGCACTGGATGCAGAGGGATGTAAGGAAGAAGGCACTGGAGAACACGTGGAAGGCACTGCTGCTGCTGCTCAGCATCTTGGCCCACTCTAAGTTCAGGATGAATAGGAAGGTGACTCTGAGGAGCAGGAAGATGATAAAGATGAAATCAGCCATGGTCCAGTTTAGGAACAACATGGTGCTGAAGGTCCTCTCTACACGGCAGCTGGCGATGAAGATGACATAGCCATTCAATGGCACCCCAGTGCCAAAGGCAAAGTAATAAAGTATCAGGGAAAAGATTAAGAACAGCATTTTCAGAGGAGATGCCTCACTACATCTGTCCTTCTCCTCTGGTCTCAATCTTGGTGTCAGTAGCACAGATGTTATGCTGAGCAAAGGAAGGAAGAGTGACACAAAGGTCTCCAGGAGAGGACAAGGAGAGAGCACGAGAGAAAGGGATGATGCAATGATGGTCTGAAATGTTTATAAACTCCCCAGATCATGAGCTGAACTCAGGTAGGATCAGATTCCTGCAGGTGAACGGAACTGATAATTCAAAGATTTTAGATGCAAAGAATCAAAGAACCACAGGGCTAAAGGGACAGGAAAGATCATTTAGTCGAGCCAAATTTGTTAGGTATAGACTCCCTTCCAGTGCTTTTTGTTGTTACAGAACATTTTGTTTGGTTAAACCAAATATTTGAAAAACCCACATTTCCTTCTCGCTAAAATATCTGATTTTTAGATAAGTGAAGGTAGACATTGGAGGGGGTTCATGAAAGACATCCCCAATGACTCACAAAAAATCCCAGACAATCTTTTGCCATTAGCTTCCTAAAGGAGGTGATCATTTCTATGTTAAAAGTAGTAAATTAGTTAATTAATGATGACTTTTCTTTTTTAAATAATGAAATTTTTAAAAGTAATTCTCCCACCCCCTCCTCCTGAAGCGGCAATTTTGGTTGGGTTTGGCAATTTTGAGGGGTGAGTTAGTGGAACAGTCAAAATCCCCACCAAAAAAACCCACTGTGAAAACCTCTAGTAAAGCCGATCAGCTCTCAAGGCGAAGAAAAGTAAGATTGAAATGACAATGCCAAAAATCTACCTGATAAAGCATCAGATGACAAAGAGAACAGTAACAAACCAAAAGATATTTTAAAAAAGAGGATAATGCATAAGTCAATTTTAGTGGCTAGATGGGAGTCAGGACTTCTGTGTTTTATCCTCAGCTCAATCACTGAACTGTTGGTGATCTTGGACAACTCATGTAATTTCCACAGGCCTCAGCTTCCACTCCAAACATTTGCCTGTTTAGAGCTTGTTGTGGTTGTGCCTGTTTCCTTTTTGGGTTTGTGAAAACCCCCTGGTGTGACAGGAGGTCTCTAGCTGTGACCATGAGATATCTAAGAAAAGCAGACAGATACAGGGATCAATGACTGAATTAATGCAAAACACACAAATGTTGGACAATTGAACCTCAGAAGAGGAGAGAGAGATGACAACAGGACCCACAGATAATTTCAGCTGGCTCTATCTGGAGCAGATGAGGAGAGTGGATGGGGCAGACGGGTTGCGGGGAGGTGGAAGCCAGGGAACAGAGCATGTATGTGGGGGGTGGGGGAGGCAGAATGAAATCCAGGGGGTCAGCAGGAGGATTTGCCTCATTTCCTTACCCCGGTCTTGGGGGATGCAGCATCCCAGGTCTCTGAAGTGAGGCTGCCAACTTGCCCAGACTGGCTCAGCCCAGAGCAGGAAGCTGTTTCTTCTGGGGGATGTGTCTGGAGGAAAGCAGAACAGTGGAAGGGGAGTGGGGGAGATGGAGAAGGATCACAGGTTGTGATGGGGGCTGATTATGTCTGCAAAAGCCTCCGGCACCTTCTGTTATAAACAGATATTACATGAACCACAAGTTCCTCCTTGTTGGGCCCTAGTTAAGTGTCTGCATTTGGCTGCCCACATCTGACGTAGACAGGCAGGCCTCCCTGAGGACAGCAGGAGCTGAGTTGTAGCCCCATAGAGCCAAATGCCCTGAGAGAGGTCTCAGGAGCAGAGATGCCAGCTGGTACTTTGTTCCCCTGGTTGGGGAGTGAGACCGGAGCCCTGACGGGAGTCAGACACATGAGATTCTCAGCCCTGCCTTTGCTGCAAGGGACTCACCCGGGTCACAGGCCAGCCAATGCAAAAGAAACACTCACTCTGTGCTAGAAACTGCACAAACCACAGCCCGGTCTACCTGCCTTTATCTCTTTTCCTTTTTCTGCAGGCCTCAGGCCAGCACCTGGGGTCACTTTTTAGCTCAACATCAGTTCTCAGGGCCAAAAGGGACAAGGCCATCCTGGGAAACATCAGCAGGGGAATATCTAGTTGGAGTGGAGAAGTCATTTTCTGTCTAGATTTGGCCCTAGCATGACCGTTACTGGGATTCTGAGCCTGGCTCTCATGCCAGCCATTTCAGCAGGATGTTTGTGACTCTACTATGCCTAAGGTAGCCACCTGGAAATGCCAAGATCTGGGCAGGCTGCAAAAAGGAGACCAGATTATCTCAGTGCTGATGGCTGACACTAAAGTCAGGCTTCTCAATCAGCAAACAAATAATGCTCATGATACCTCCCACCGGTTATCAGGAAGCCACAAACAAGTATAAACAACCTCTAAAAAGCATTTCAGCCTCTGGGTCCCAATCAGTCACTGGGTCTAGTAAATAGATAAGTTACTTAGAACGCCATGCTCTTTACCAAAAGGGTTCACCTGACCCCAAATGATCAGCCACATCATCAGATCAATATAAGTTTGGATCATACCCAAAATACCACACTGCCATGTGAGGCCAGGGTCTGAAGCCAATTGGCTTGTGGCAGACCCCCCTCAGGGAGTGGGGCAGGCTCCCACCTCTCTCATGGGCCAGCCAGGGACAGAGCTCTGCTGTCCTGCCCACCTCTGGGCTGGCCCTCCTTGCCCTGATGGCAGACCAGCTGGCACAGGAGCAGGGCAGGAAAGTGGAGTCCGGCCTCTGGCCCGGCCTGCCCTACCCCTTGGCCAACCGTTCTGCTCTCGGGGCAGGGAGGTCTGGCCCAGACGCCAGGGTCCACACTCTGTCCTCTCCCTGCTGCCTTCTGCTTCCCGCTGAAGACAGCAGAGCAGGGGTTGCAGTGGGGGGAGGAACAGTGTGGGCCCCATGGCGGTCACCCTCCCCAGAGACAGCTCTGCTGCCAGCCAATCCTTTAGCAACTAACTAAAGGTTAATTATAAAAAGAAAAGAAACAAACTATATGAAGACATGCATACAAATGATTTTAAAGTGCTTATACATCAAGTTTTTGATAGACTTTGGAGTTTGCAGGCTCTGGCGTACATCCAGTACCTGGATGGGTCTCAGTCCTTTGTTTCACAGTTTCAGTGGTAAATGAATAGATTCAGAGGTAGATGAAGACTGAAGGCTGTAGATTAGAAGACTGAACTGAAGACAAAATGGAGGTGGTGCAGCTGCCTTTTACATCCTGTGGCCTTTGCTATGCTGCTTTTGGAAATTTCTCAGAAGATAGGATGGGAGTCCAGAATTACATGAGTGTAGCAAGGTGCAACCCAGACACTCCCCCTGCTGGCCAGGGAAGGGCACGGACCTGGTGTGGGCTAGGAACCAAAGGGGCTGGGCCGGAGGAAGGGAGGACTATTTAAGGGGCCGGACCAAACAGCCACAGGGGAG
>ML682132.1:1047760-1137048 GCA_007922195.1 Podocnemis expansa
GTGCAGGTGCAGGTGCAGGTGCAGGTGCAGGTGCAGGTGCAGGTGCACCAGATGGAAGGCAGATCTCCCTGAGCAGGAGGAGTGGGGGCGGGACAAGGGCCTCGATGACCCCACCAACCCTGCCCAGGGTGAGGACCTGGAGGAGTTACCTTCGGTGGAAGAGCTGACAGGGAGAGGAGATAAGCGGGGCCCGCGGGACCTGGATGAGCTGCCCTCTGCAGAGGATGTGGCTGACATGGGGCTGCCCAATACCTGTGACCTGGAGGAGCTATCACTGGCTGAAGATACAGCGGGAGGTCCAGACCCACCCACAGCAAAGGCTGAAGGCCTGACTGGCATACCGCTGGGAAGGTACCCGGGGGTTTGGTAGGGAGGATGGAGGAAGTAGCCCAGGGGAGGGGTGTGGACAGCCCTGCAGGGCTAGTGTGTTTCAGCAGGTGCACCGCTAGCTATTGGGTGGCCTGTGCCCACCAATTAGGGCCCTGGGCTGAGATGCAGTGGAGGGGGTGGGCCTGCGTCTCCCTCCCCTCAACCCTTACTGCTACAAACCCCAACACTGAACCTTGCCCTGTGAGGGGGCTGAAGCCCTGATTGCCTTGGCTGCCTCACCCTGCAGTGGGCTAGAAGGCAGGGTCCAGGTGTGCTGCGGGTGCCCTGCGGCTGGGACCGTGGACGGCCACCCTCAGACGGCCAAAGCGGCCCGCCCAGTAGGCGACCAGATTTACAATGAGGAAGAGCTGGTGACTCATCAGATCTCTCACTGAGCCCACTGTACCTGAGAGTTTTCTGAATTGGTTATTAAGCTGGGTACGGGCTGCAGCCATTCATTCTGGGATGTTCCTCAGGCTATTTCAAAAGGGATAGCTGTGTTAGTCTAGTCCAGTAAAAAAACAACAAGCAGTTGTGTGGCACTGCTTGTTGTTTTTTTTTCCTCAGGCTATGTCTATCCTGATGGCAGTAAATTCTCCCCCCCTCTCCCCCCCCAGTGCAATCTTCTGGGCATGATTTAGCAGCAAGTATGAACTCACTGCTGCACCTGGAAATAATTTCAGCAACCCCAGCCCCGCAGCTGGAGTTGCTGAAAGCCAACTGCAAGGCAATTGTGGTCAGTTTCCCTTAGTGTGTCTTGGTGGCTAGAAAGTCATCAGCAGATACACAAGGTATTTTACATGCCTTGCATATCTGCTATCAGCTGCTGCTGAGAAGGCCTGTAAGTATGGACTAGGGCTCAGAAATACAGCACCAGTGGAAATACAGATACATCCAACATATCTCTAATTTCTCCTACAAATATGGCACATGCACATAAACAATATCAGCAAATTACATTTCTATTGGTTCCTGATATACTACATCTCGGATTATTGTAATTTTGAAATATTGTTATTAACTATTAAATATCATAAATGGTCCCGCTTATTCAGCCAGTGTCACAATGCTGATGCGTTGGAGAGTGTTCAGAGAAGAGCCACAGAAATGATGATCAATGGAGTGGATTGAAAAGCCAGTTAAATATTTGTTCCACATACAGATACCTATTGACTGTGATTAAATCACTCCTTAACATTCTCTTTGTCGACAAAAAGGACTGTGTCTCATTATAAAACATATTTGCTAGTTCTTTAATCATGCCCTTCTGTGAATAAGTCATATTTTTATCAGTGTGGGGAATTAATAATTGAAATAATTTCCCAGGGGTCATGGTAGATTGTGCATCACTGCAAGTTTTTTAATAAA
This sequence comes from Podocnemis expansa, assembly GCA_007922195.1. Lineage (NCBI taxonomy): Eukaryota > Metazoa > Chordata > Testudines > Podocnemididae > Podocnemis > Podocnemis expansa. Next base: position 1,049,498 of record ML682132.1, read on the forward strand.
GATTGGGACTTTCTTCCCCTCAAAAATCTGTGTAGATCAATGAGGAATTAACTCAGAAATGTTCTCTAGTTTGTTATAGACATTTTCCAACTCCATGATCACAATGGTCCCTTCTAGCCTGGAAAGCTGTGGATGTGTGAACATGAAAAAATTGTGGAAGGAAATCCTGACTCACTAAAGGCAGTAGGATTTTTATCAGAGATGTCAATGGGATTGTATTTCATTTTTTGGTTTTAACTGATGTCTATATGTTGCATTCAAGGTACTTTAGATAAAAATATCCAAGACTTCTGCTGGAAGGCTCTAATATAACATGACTTTATTTCTGAGAATCCAGAACACACAAACAACTGCCAAACACAGGCTGATCGTGTAGCCACAGAGACACCAGTCAAACCATCACAGCTGGCTTTCTGCAGACTAACTTGATTTGTGGATACTTTCCTGCAGATCTTACCCACAGAAGCCGAAACCCCCTCAGATTAATGAAGTGATCACCAGCCAGTCTGAGACAGTTTCAGTATGACACACAAGACAGGGAGAGTTAAGATGGTTGAAAATGAGAATGATGATGTGGCAGGAAGAAGAGGAAGACCCACTGTGAAAGAAGAAATGCTGAAAATGCAGACAGAGAGATGCAATTTCTCAACAACAATTTTTTGAACATTTTCAAAAAAAGGCTACCAAAAGAGACAAATTAATTTAACACAAAAAATCAATTTCAGAATGGAGGGCATTTTGATGTGAAAAAAAAATTGGGGCTGTACCAGAAGTTATTGTCACAAAAAGCAATGACACAACCACAAGTAATCAAAATTGCAATTCTCCCTTTTGAAATTAAAAATGACCCCCTATCAATTTCTCCCCAACTCGATCTACTCTGATCCTACATGGAACCATTGATCCGCAGTCTATCTCTGTGCCCAGCAGCCAACAAACTGCTGTCACTTGATGAGGTAGAACAAGGGGTGGAGGGATGTCTTGGACCAAGCCACGTGGTTCTGGTTCCATTTGGCAACTGGAGTGATCAAGCAGATACTGATTAAGGCAAATAGAATGAGAAACCCAACCAGGAATGGGGTAGCAACATTGGTGACTTCTTCACTCTCTCTCCACAAGAGGCTTTGCTCAGAGGAGAGATCATGGTCATGCCAGGTGTCTGTGACAGCAAGAATCCAGAAGCTCAATGTGACCAGGGAGGCCAGATAGACTGTCTGGTGGTTCTTGGCTGATGCAGGATAAACTGTGGAGATATAGAGACCAACACTGATGACCATGAGGTACAAGCTGCTGGAGAATATGCTGAGTAAGTTGCCAAAGTTGGTTATGTTGCACAAGATGCTTCTCAAGAACCAGCGGATGCCCACAGTCAGCTTGGCCACCCTCAGCAATAGGAAGATAGTGAAGATAAATCCCGCAGTGGCCATGTTCAAGTGCCAAATGACCTCAACTTTCCTTTTCTCACAGCTGACAATGAATCCATTCCCCATTACACCAAGAAGGAAGCCCAGAGTGCACAGCACCATGGGAACTCAGTGCATCATCTCCAAAGCTGCTATGCCATGTAAACAGGCACTTTCTTTGTAGATCATCACCTGGGGATAAGAGCAGGCCATTCAGTTCTGGGATTGAACAACCAAAGAAGGACTGATGTGAAGTCTTAATAGCAGAGAAACAGACAGGGCAGAAATGGATCATGAAAATGGATGAAGATCTCAGTTCCAGAGGGGTAGCCATGTTAGCAAAAGCAATGAAAGACCTGTGGTACCTAAAAGACTAATAAATTTCTTTGGGCATAAGCTTTTGTGGGCTGCAATTCACTTCATCATATGCATCTATATAGCTGTGGCACTAATAGAGGTCCATAGGTTAGAGGAAGTCTTAGAACAGCTGCTCTGGTAGCAATAGAGGAAAAAGAAAGCAAGAGAGTGATGGGGGAACCAAAATATTTTTATCCATCTTTTTTTTTTTTAAATTTATTTTTCATCTTATCTAGGGGCCACAAAGAATCCTGAAGCTAAAAGTCAAAACACAAAGTTCTTCGGCATTAAACCTACCCTATCCCAATCACAATGAAAATTGTGATTTGAAAGGAAAAGGAACCCTTTCATTATGGCTAGAATTTTTCCACCAATACTTTCAGGGGAAAAAAAAGTTTGAAATCAGACATAGTTTTGTGAAATCCCAAAAAATCCAAACCGGGAAGTAAGATTAGTCCCTCTTTCAAGAAAAATAAAAACTACAGTTTGAGACCAAAAAACACTGTTTCCTTTTGACTTTTGTCCTTAAAAGAATGCTGTAGGAATTGAATGATTTTTGAAAAACACTTTGAGTTTGATAAGCTTGGATTGCATTTTCCACTGGAAAAAATTTTCAATCAAAAACTTGTGATCAGTTCTGGTGCTAACACCACTCTGCACTGAACACAAAGAAAAATAAGCACAGGAAAAGAAAAAAGGAGAACCTATGTCACTTCTAAAGGCTAACACATTTAGTTATTCTTTTATGTTACTATTAAAAGTTCTATATATTACACTGAGATTGATGCCTGCGAGTGGGGGAACATTGCCCTCTAGGGCTCACAGGCTATGTCCACACTTGCAAGTTAGTTCAAATTAAGGAAGTTTAATTCAAACTAACTTAGTATCTGTCTACACTAGGCTTTTATTAGTTAGAATTAAGGAATCCCTTATTTTGATCTAATGAAAGCTTAGTTCAAATTAGTAAAACCTGATGGTTAGTTCAAACTAAGCCCTTAGTTCAAACTTTAGTTTAAACTAAGGATGGTGTAGACTAGGATTAAGCCTTAGTTCTAATTTAATAAATTCAAATTAAGAGCAGTTAGTTTGAATTAACAAAGTGGACTAATTTGACTTAACATTAAGTCGAATTAGTCCACTTTGTTAATTTGATAAATTTTTAGGTTAGTTTGAACTAAACTTGAATTTATTAGTTCAAATTAACAAATTCAAACTAACTTTTCCTAGTGTAGACATAGCCCCAGGGAATAGTGCGTAATTTCCCAAGATACTGGAATAATAAGGTCAACTTAAGCATTAAGTCAACCAAGCAGCTGCCAGTGTGTCCATCTGCAGTCTACAGGAGTTATCAGCATGGATGCTCTAAGGCAACTTAACAAGGTCCTCTTTAAATTGACTTAAAGTCAACCATGTTAAGTTGACATAATAGACCCTCCAGTGTAGGCATACCCTTAGAGAGGATTTCAGCCCCCAATGATTTTGGCTCCCAACTTCAGGAGTTGAAATACTGTTCCTCTCATCAAACTAACAAAGGAGACTCTACAAGGCGTCATCAGATCCATCTTTTAGCAATGTGCAAGGGGGCAGGCATTGCTACCTTTGCTCTTTAGCAGAGCTCATACTACTCCACCACCTCCCTCTGATCTTACAAGAGTGGGAAAAAAAAAAAAACCTGAGTTGCTCACTCTTCCAAGTTCTGTGTTGCTAATGGCGAGTTTTCTCTCAAATAGGCTAAACAGAGTTTATACAATCAAAGGGTAGCCTATCATGAAAATACAATATTTCATTTCCTTCTTTAGTTAAAACACAGGTATTGAAGGATTTGGGATCCAAACCAGCCACATATGCAATTTACCATCATGCCCAGAACCTACACAGTGAGATTATGCTAAGTACCTAATTGTGCTCATGCAAATCAGTTGCCTCCATTTTAGCTGCTAAACACAAGTGCCCAGCCTCTACACCTGGCTTACAGTTGCTTTCAGGTTTATGAATCTGTCATGGGACTTTAAATGCAAAAGCGTGCTTTTGTCTCAGTGGGCAGGCAAGCTTTGTGAAATGCTTGCATGGTGCAGAACATTTGCGTGACAGGATATGTAATTATTAGAACTGGCCACAACATTTGTTTTCACCGGGAAACTTGGTTTCAAAGAAAGGAAATTTTCATGCAAAGTGTCAGAAAGGGTGAAAAGAATGATATTTTTCTTGGGAAAATTGAAAAGCAACAAAATTAATGCAAAACATAAATTGTTTTTTGGCTTATTGTGGTTTTCAGCCAACATTTGTTGAATTTGTTTTCTGCAGATTTTGGCTTAGATATTTTGATCAGAAGCCTTCAGTTGCTGACACATCGCTTCTCCCTCCCACACAGCGTGCAGCTTATAGTTGCTAACCCTCCCCCCTTCTCTGTGACACGCACACACAGATTGCAAATTATAGTTGCTACATGTACACACTCTTTCTTTTTAGTTTTAGAATCAAAAGTAATTTCTTTTTTCTACTGAATGGTTGGTGAAAACAGTTCTCCCCTTTCAATTGCAATTTTCTCTGTAGAGAGCCCATATTTCCTGATAACATACATTAATGAAAACCCTGGCTGCCTTTCCACATCGGGTCTTAAAAGAGTGATTTGGGGCAAGGTGATTTTCCAGATGAAGAACCTGGGAAATGAGTTTGAAACAAAGAAGAATGTGTTTTAGCAGCTAGAGTCCAGGAGTGACACAGAGAGAAATTTAGAGTTGACAGCACTGTTCTTTGGGCAGGGCGTAGCAGTAACTTTAGCTGATGCCCCTCCAGGAAAGCATTGTGTTTATGCATCCAGGACCTGTGGTTCATTCTGTACATGAACAAACTGGACAAAAGAAAGACCCAGATTTTGAAGTGTAGGTGCTACCCCCTCATAGGAAACAAGCTGGCTCAGCTCCAGATTGGCTCCTGTTTAGCAAAGATAATGTCTCCTGTGCTAGGCTGAACAAACCCATCCCTACCTGCCCATCCCACTCCACACTATCATTTGCTAACCCATGATGGCACACAGATGAAGGTGGAAAAGGAGGTGTCTGCAGAATGTACAAATTCCACTGATCTGCCTTGACTCAAAATTAGCTTATGCTCAGCAAAGGGTCATTGACAAAACATTGAAAGAAATGGATGAGAGAGGAAGACATCATAAGTTGGGCAGAAAGTCAGTGGAATAGGAAGGGTTGTCAGAGATTGCTACTTATGCATGATCTGGGAAGAAATTAACCTAATCTCACATATCAAAATTGGTGTCTGTTTGGTCAAAGAATGATTACTAAAGTCTCCAAGACAGGAGTCTCCAACATCTTGCAAGGGCTGAGAGATTCTAAAAGACAACCAAGCATTGAAGAGGGGGCAGAAATACTGTGGCGGGGGTGGGGGGAAGGCTGGTCCTGACTATGATGAAGGGATGGTTCCACTTCAAATTGGGCAGGGGAGAAAAAAGAGATATCAAAGAGGATCATTTTCTCACTTTTACCTCAGGCAGTCACACATGACTGGCTAGGTGGATGTGGGAATAGGCATTGATGTGATAAACCTAAACTTTAGCAAAGTTTGTCAGAAAGTTAACAAAGTAAATTTTGAATGAATGGACTTTAAGTTGGATAGAAAGCTGGCTAGATCAGCAGGCTCAGTGGGTAGGGATCAATGGCTCGATGTTTAATTGGCAACCACTAACTAGTGGAGTTCCCCAGGGGTTGGTCCTGGGGCCTGTTCTGTTCAACATTTTTATTAGTGATCTGGATGATGGGATAGATTGCACACTGCATAAATTCATGGACGATACTAAGCTGAGGGGAATGGTGAACGTGCTGGAGGGCAAGGATAGGATTCAGGGAGACCTAGACTAATTGGAACATTGGACCAAACAAAATCTCATGAAGTTCAGCAAGGATAAGTGCAAAATCCTGCACTTAGGAGGGAAAAATCCCATATACTGCTACAGGCTGGAGACTGATTGGCTAAGTAAAAGCACTGTAGAAAAAGACCTGGGGGTAATGGTGGATGGAAAGCTGGATCTGTGTCAACGTGTTCTTTTTGCCAAAAAGGCCAATGGCATATTGGGCTGCATCAGTAGGAATGAGTGCCAGCAGACTGAGGGATGTGATTATTCCCCTGTATTCGGCACTGGTGAGGCCACATCTTGAATATTGTGGCCAGGTTTGGGCTTTACACTACAGAAAGGATGTCAACAAATTAGAAAGAGTCCATCAGAGGGCAACAAAATGATTAGAAGGTTGGGGCACATGACTTGTGAGGGGAGACTGACATAACTAGGCTTATTTAATCTTCAAAAGAAAAGACTGAGCGGGGGATTTGATAGCAACCTTCAACTACTTGAAGGGGTGCTCTGAGGAGGAGGGAGCTAACTGTTCACAGTAGTAACAGAGGACAGAACAAGGAACAATGGTTTCAAGCTGCAGCTGGGGTGGTTGAGGTTGAATATTAGGAACAACTTTCTCACTAGGAGGCTGGTGAAGCATTGAAATGGGTTACTGAGGGAGATGTTGAAATCTCCATCTTCGGAAACATTTAAGGCCCGGTTAGACAAAACCCTGGCTGGTATGATTTAGTGGGAATGGTCCTGCTTTTAGCAGGGGGTTGACCAATGTTTCCACTAAGCCTCTGATGCAGCCAAGCAAGTTATGGTGCTCTCTGCTCAGCCATTTAGGAGGCTAACCCTGCCTCCATCCATTTCCTCCCCCACAGCTGGTCTGGTCCTTTCCTCCCACCCTAACCTGCCTATCTTCTCTCCCAGTCATCCTCCCAGCCAGCCCGACCCAGTCTTTCCCCCAACCCCCATGCCCTTTCACCACTGGCTGCCCATTCCCCATTTCCCGACCAGGGCCGCCTTACCTGGCCGCCGGTGCAGCATGGCCAGGCCACAGACTCCTCCTACTGCTAGGAGCATGCTCTGATTGAGCATGGTCAGAGGCTCTAAGCATGCTCGGTCAGTAGATGCTCTGGGCAGGAGTTTTAAATGCTCCCAACTTGGAGAAGCTTTCTGCTATCTGGAAGACTGTGTAGGGGCCACGGCTGCAGGCTGTGTGGGGCCAGCATTATTCCCTGTGCAGGTGAGCAGTGGGGGCTGTGCGCCTGCCCCCCTGTGCCCACCCAGGGAACACTGGCTTAGACTAGATGACCTCATGAGGTCCCTTCCAACCCTGTGATTCTACGATTCTGTAATCTGCAGAGTCAATGTCAGTTGCTCAGTATGGTTCCTGAGACTCACACAGACAGGCTCTGTGTGGGCGGAGGAAACTGTTCTGATGTGGGTTTTGCTGAGGCTGGGCTGAGGTGCAGGCTGGTTTCAACAGCCTCTACAAAACCTCAGAGATGCTGGGCTCTTGCTGCTATGACCTGAATGTCACCTCATCATCTTTCTAGGCTCAGCTCGGGACTCCAGTGCCACTTGCTGGGCAGAATAAGCATCTCATTTCTATGAAATGAAAGCAGAGACATGCCCCAGTATGGCCCTGGCCCATTCACACCAGGAAGAACAGGGATGGAGAGGGAACCAATGAATTTGCAGAGCTGATTCAGGCCCTGCATCCAGCACCACTGCCCTCAAAAAGGTCCTTCTCCAACCTTGGGACAACCAGAAAAAGGAGGGCTATATTCCCTCCCCTTCACCACTGGTAAGTCCTGGACATTAAAAATTCCCTCCACATGACTACCCTGCTGGCCACAGAGTACAGCATCACATAGGACTTCATCTAAGCTAGATTATAGCTTTGGGAGAGGATTATTATCTACTGGTTAGGGCTAATGATGGCTGAGCAACAGGCCTCCTGGGTTCTATCCCTGGCTCTGGGAGGGGCGAGGTGGCAGTAGCGTGAGTATAAGGAAGGCAATTCAGCTTCTGACTCAATGTTATACGGGTTTGTACTGGGAAGAGCCATCTGGGCTGTGTCCCCACTGAACACTCTCTGGAAAGCTGAATCTGTAGAGAGTTACAGCTTGCTTTTGCTTCTCCAGCCCATGCAGACAGACGAGGTGAGTTTGAGCCAAATGTTAAGGTCAGCCAAGGGGAACCAGACATCATGAAGAGCCTGTGTCACTGAAGCCACTTTCTGCTGCCATGGCTAGCAGGGTGGCAAAGTGGCAGGGAACCAGCAGAGGAAGAAGGCCATCACCATGGCCACCACAATCTCACAGGGTCTGCCAGAGAAGACCAGCTGGTTCCTGCTCTGTTTGGCATCATTTCTAATATTAATGTTATCAGGCAAATTCAATCTGTAATATTCAAAATCGACACTAGTTTAGTACAGCGCATGCTGATACACTGACATCTAATAGCCGTGCTCATGCATCTCCCAAACAACTAACACCATCCATTTAGTAATTAAGCATCATCAAACTCAGAGAATCGGAGTCTGAAATGCTGCGATAGCTGCCACAAAACACAGCAAAAACCCTCCTAAAATAGCCCCTGGACCCTCTGCCCCTGCCAGTCCAGCATTTCATCAATAGGCCTTTGGGGAATGTCAGGATAGCTGGACCCTGCCCTTGGGAACCTGCCCACCCAGCTGTGATACATACAGCTTGTAGGTCGGGAGCCTGCATTGTGTGTGTGCAGCCATCTACTGGCCACACGGTTTTATCGCCATTGTCTTTCCTGAGCCTGCGTATAGCCACTTACACAGGCTTGTTCTGCTGAGACATGGCCACCTCGGGATGGGGTGTGGAGGCTGTTTATACCAGGACAAGAAGGAATTAAGGGGGCGCCTGTGGTGGGAGCAGGGAAAAATCTAGGGGTGCTTCTGTGGGAAGCAGGGTGGGGAATAAGGAATGATCAGGGGTGCTGTGGGATGAAGAGAGGGAGTAGGCAGGGACTTGAGATGGCTACTGATGATCTCATGAGGTCCCTTTCAGCCCTATGATTTGATTGATTGATTGATTGATTGAAGTACTCTGGGGGGGCAGGGGGGAAGGGCGGGATCAGTACCTCCTCTGGGAAGTGTGGAGATTGGGGGGGGGCTTCTGCAGGGAGCCAGGTGGGGTGCAAGGAAGTATCTGGGGAAGGGAGTAGGAGAAGAGAGCGCTCGTGGGGGGGCTGTTGAGAGTGTCACCCTCACATTGAAGCTAGAGTGTTTAATTTCATTTTCTGACCCATGTCTAAGGAGAACACTATGTCTCAGAATCTGTCTCCCCCCACCCCACACAACCTGCAGCTCCCTCCATGCAGTCTGTCTGGCAGGGCTTTAAGACGTCATCCTGGGGGCTGGAGAGACATGGAGTGTTCAGTGCAGGGCAGCATTAAGGCAGGGGTATAGGGGCAGCAGCCCCTGGCCCCAGCCTAAAGGTGAGCTCTACGTCCCTCCAGAAAGCTGGCCCTGGCTTTCTTTTTTTGCTCTGCCACACCCACCTGCAGCCTGCCTGCCCAGTTCCCAGGTTGGGTGGGTGGTCTGCTCCATGCCAGCCAGCCGAGGGCAAAGCAGGAGTGCCGAGACTGTGGCCTCTGGCCTGCAGCCCCTACAGAGCCCCCCCCACACAGTGTTAGCCAATAGGACCTCTGTGCAGTGCTAGTCCGCAGTCCCCTACCCCCTTCCAGAAGCTCTGGCCACAACCCCCTGGCCATGCAGCATCACCAGTCTGTGGACCCCTTCTCCCTGGCATCCCCGCAGCTGTGCAGACTGGGCCCCAGAGGCCCTGATCATCCCCCCAGCACTAACAGGGCCAGACACCACCACAATAGGGGGCCCCACAAGTGGGGTGCCACAAGGGTGGGCAGCTTGATCCAGCCTTAGTTCAGTGAGGTGGGCAATGCAGAAAAGCCTAGGTCTGCAAAGTGTCTGAGGTGGCCAGCTTTTTGCAAGTCACAAAAGCGCAACACAGCTCTGGGGCCTCTTGTGGTGGAGACTCTGAGACACTATGCAGAGGCAGGACCCACATCCGGAGAAGCCACAGGCCAAGAGCAGGAGCTGAGACAGAGCTGTGTAGTAGCATAAATTTAGCCTATTCATCCTTGCAGATACGCACCCGCTGGTGTCTCTGAAGCTACTCTAGTTTAGGAGTGATTCTTGGATGGATCCTACCACTCTGTGACCCTCCTTGTCCCTTGAACATTGAGAGAGACCGTGCAGGAGGATCATGAATCTCTCACTTCACTGGATGTGAACCACATGACCTTCTGTCTGTGCCACATCTGGCTGCTGGAGTGTTTGGACCCTGCCCAATAGCTCAGCAACTCATCCTTCATAGTGAAGTAAAAGATGAGGTTGAGGCAAATATGTCAGGACAGAGGCAAAAGTGCCTCCTATGGTCAGGAGGCAGAGGGTATGTAGCTGAGATCAGCAGGAAGGAGAAGACATGATATGGTAACCAGCAGATGAAAAACATTGGGACAAAGCCAAGAGGGATCTTGAGCGGTTTGGTGGACTGGATCAGCCTTTTCTTTCTCAGCTTGGCAGCTAGAACAATATAGAAGGTTGGAATCAAGATCAAGGCTAACTGGATCACAAATCACACCAGGAACTGGATCACAACAGCAGCCTTCAGTCTGCTGTCACCCAACTGGAAGTGAATGCTGATGCTCGGAGGGGGGAGCAGGCTTTCTCCGGAGATCACTGTACTGGAAGCTGAACCCAAGAGACAGGGCCCATATGCCCAGAACCACCCATATAGCCAGGCAGGATGTGCAGTGGTTCCAAGCCCATGCGGGGTGTGCCATGAAGATGCAGTGATCGATGCTGAGAGCCATGAGGAAGAAGGTGCTGGAGAACATGTTAAGGGATGTGACAAAGCTGCTCTATCTCTCAGGTGCATCTAAGACCTAGATTAAGGTGGGGTAAACCTGAGAGGCATGAAGACAATGCAGATGAAATCAGCCATGCCTTGGGTCAGGAGCCACATGATGCTGGCCATCCTTTCCACATGGCAGCTGTCAGTGAAGAGGATGTTGCTGTTCAACAGCAGCTTGGAGAGGAAGACAAACCAAACAGCATCAGGAAGAAAATGAAGAACTCCATTCTCAGAGGAGACGGAATCACAACTTCTGCTTTCCTCCTTAGGTCTCTGTCTTGGTGTTGGCAGCGCAGATATTATACTGAAGAAAGGTAGGAAGAGTGACAAAAAGGTCTGCAGAGTGAAAAAGGCCAGGCACTGAGAGATGATGCAGATAGGATTGGCAGAGTTTATAAACTCCCCAGATCCTGAAGGATCAGATTCCTATAGGAGAATGGCACTGATGATTTGAAGATCTTAGAATCAAAGCATCAAAGACCCATAGGGTTAGAAGGGACAGGAAGGATCATCTAGCTGAGTCAGATTTGTTATGTCTAGACTCTGTCCAAATACCTTTTGTTTTTATATAATATCATGTTCTTTAAATAAACCAAGTATTTAAGAAACCCACATTTGCTTCTTGCTATATTTTTTTTTATTTATAGACAAGGGGAGGTGGATATTGGAGGAATCCAAACTGCAGACAACTGAAATATGAAGCCCCTGGAGCTTCATCAAAATTCCTAAATAATCTTCTTGATGTTAGCTTCCCAGAGGAGCTGATTGTTCCTGTTTCTGTTACAAAAAGAGCTGGTTAATTAATGACATTTCCCCACCTTTTTTAAAAAAAATATTTTTAAAAAAATGATTCTTCCTCCACCCCCTCAGTTTGAAATGGTTCCTTTGAGCAATTTTTTTTTGGGGGGGGAGTAAGTTAGTGGGGCAGTTAAAGTTCCCACCAAAAAAGCCTGTAGCCAATGGTGTACTCAATGGGTGGACCCTCCTGCAGAGGCTGACACTGAGGGGTTGACGCACATCATCTGGTGGGTAGGCTCTGATAAGACACAACTTGCAACCTGCAAGGGCATGTTTGGGTCAGGAAGTGAAGTACACATGCCAGGCCTGGCAGCTCAATCCAGGGGAAGCTGCTGAAGGCAAAGGATCTTTCTTTTCCATGGCCCAATCCTGGGCCTCCTAAAGGGCAGTCAGAGACACCAGCTAATGGAAGTCTATATCGGCGCTACTGGGCCCTAGCAACTGGGAAGGGCTGCCTGGGGCTGATGACTGGGAAGGGCTATCTGCTGCCAACCATGGGGACAAGCTGCCTGGTGTCACCTGCGACTTGCCACAGCCGTCTACCAGCAACAATTTGGAGCAGCTGCTGGACATAAGTGACTGTGAGGGTCTACCCTACATGATCTACCTGGGCAGTAGAGTCTATTTTGGGCTATCGGTATCTAGGTATTGAGATGACGGAAGTGGCTCAGGAATAACCGGCCTCAGCTCGGCTTGGCTGTTGCTGTAGTACCCATTACTGTGTTTTGGCAGGAGACCTGCTGACACAGTGGCAGGACTGTTAGGGCCGTGGGCTGGGTCACAGTGGAGTTGAGTGGTTCTGCATCCCCCTCCTTGCTGACCACCCTGCCCTGGGGTGCCTGCCTCTCAACCAGCTAAGTTTCAATAATCTGTTGCTGGTTGCTCTCTTTTGCTGCTTCAAATTGCTTTGTTTAACCTGCCCCGTCTGAAAATCCAGGCTTACAATGTTTGTTTGCTTGCCCTGCCCAACCTGAGTGTCTGGTCCTTAGACTGCTTTTGCCAGCCTTTCCCTGCACGAAGGGCCAGAATTAGATTGATTACTTGTTTGCCTCATCCAGCCTGAGCACCTGGAGCTTGAGCTGGTTGGCTGGCCTGCCCTGATGCAGGGCCTGGGCATATACAATGTGGGTCTTCACGTGATCCGCCCTGTCTGAAGGGCTAGGACAACAGATGCTTGGCGGACTCTGCCCTGTTGGAAGGGCCAGGGGGCATTGACTTAGGGACTGTCTCTGTAGCGAAGGTGTGTGGTCTCCTGCTGAGGCCAACCCCCTAAGTCAACCTCAAACTATTATACGCTCTCTATGAAAACCTCCAGTGGCAGAGAGCAGCTGCTAAGGAGAATAAAAGTAAGACTGAAACAAAGACTATGAGAATAAAAGCCACCAACAAAACAATAGATGAGGAAGAGAACAGTAATGAGCCAAAAGGTTTTTTTTTTGTTTTTTTAATGAAGGATATTGCACAAGTTCATTTTAGTGGCTGAACAGGGAATCCGGACTCCTGGGTTCTATCCCAGATTCTGTTAATGAAGTGCTAATCAGCTGAGATGAATCTCCTGACTTCACAGGCCTCAGCTTCCCCTCCAAATATTCATTGTTTTGGAGCTTGTTGTGGATGGACCTGTTTTCCCCTTTGGGTCTGTGCAGCCCCCAACCCTGCTCGGGGTCTCTAGTTGTGACCATGATTTATCTAATAAAGACAGATAGGGATAGCAACCAATGACTGAATTAATATAAACACACACAAATGTTTGACAATGGAACACAAACCAGGAAAGATCTGACAAGAAGATCCATAAAAAAATTCCAGTAGCCTCTATCCAGAGTGGATGAGGGAAGGGAATGGGGCAGGAAGAAGGGGAAGATTCAAGGAACTGGGGGGGAGGGGGGGGAGAGAAAATGCAATCCAAAGAGGACTGGCTGACTTCATGTCCTTACCCTTGTTTTGGGGGGATGCAGCATCCTAGGTCTCCAGTATGACACCTGCAGCTTGTCTAGACTGGCTCATTCCAGTGCTGGAAGCTGATCTCACGTGAATGTAAACTGGAGAAGTGGGGAACAGCAGGGGGAGGGGGAGATCACAGGACACGACTGGGTCTAGTCACATCTGCAAAGCCTGGAAGGCAACAGATATCCACTCCTGAAAACAGATATCTTACAAACCACAAGTTCCCAGAGCTGAACCCTAGAGAGGTTTCTGCATTCAGCTGCCCACATCTGGGATAGACAGGAATAACCTCCAGAGTACAGCAGGAGCTGACATGCTTCCATGTCTAGCCAAATCCACCAGGCAAGGTGCCAGAACAGAGGAGCTAACTGGGACTTCACCACCCCTGGTTGGGAGAGAGACCAGAGCCCCACTGGGATTTGGACATGTGAAATTCTCAGCCATGTTTTTGCCCCACCTGTCCCACCCCTGTCACAGGCCAGCCAGTAAAGAAACCCTTGCTCTGTGATACAGACCACACAAACCATAACTATTCTCTTATATGCCTTTGCCTCTCATCCTTTGCCTGGAGGCCCCAGGCCAGTGTCTAGGGACACTTTTCAGCTCAACGGGAGTTCTCACCTTGTGACAGGCTTCTTACTGGATCCAGTCCTGGTTGCCACTATGATCCCCCCATTCACCACTCCTGACCCCCAACTTACCCCACTTTGTCAGATGACCACTCACTCCTGAGTCAGTCCACAACAGACACCTGTGTGTAACTGGTCCCAGGCAGGGGGTGTGTACCCTCTGGTTACCTACAGGACTGTCCCCAAGTAAGCACCCTCAGTCCCCAGATCCACACTGGGAACTCCCATCCTACAGAGATTGGGCCCCTTCCCCGGTTACCACAGACTCACATCTGTCCATTTAACACTGAAATGTATAGGCCCAGCTACATTCATTCACACCCTCTAGTCCACACAGCATTAAATAAAGCAAATGCTAGTTTATTGATTAGAATATAATTTTAAGTGAGCCTATAGCAAATCAATGCTCAATCATTTAATAAAGGAATCAGGAATTGTCACTCTCAAATAAAAGATATAAAACACACACTGACCTAATGACACTATCAAGATCATACTTTAGCTTATTCTCTTTGTTCTTACCCTTGAGACTGGCTGCTTGGTGGAGTTCATCCAGCCTAGGCCCTCCTGCCCACTTGGGCAGGGTCAGTACCTTCAACTGTCTCTAAGATGGTCTTTCTCTCCCAGCAATCAGCTGCTTCTCTCCTCTCTCAAAGTGACTGCATTCCTTTTTCAATTCCCATCAGCCATCTTCCTCCTGAGCTAGGCAGCTAAATTTGCACTGCCTTTGTTGTGTAATTCTCCAGCCTAGAGAAGGAATCCTGAGGGTCTGAACTATGTAACATGCTTCACATCTGTGCACCTACATGATGTTGCAGGAAACATGCCATCATAATAACATGGTAGAGCATTCAAAAGGGAACCCTGGATGGCATGACTGGCATCAAACCATACCTTTATACTGCAAAAGTGAAAAGTTATGCAGATCCTAGTGCAGGAGTGCATGCATCCTGTCACACAGGGCCGAAAGAGCCAAGGCCATCTCTGATGCATCAGCAGGGGAATGTCCAGTTGGAGCAGAGAGGTGAATTTCCCTCTGGATTCAGCCCTGGTTTAACTGTTACTTGGATTCTGTGTCTGGGTCTAATGCCAGCCATTTACAAAGGACACTGGTGAGTTAGAGAGACTTCAGAGAAGAGTAACAAGAATGATCAATGGAATGAAAACCAGACTTGCGGAGCTCAATCTGTTTAGTTAATCAAAACGAAAGTGAAAAAGTGACTTTATGACAATCAGTAGAAACCTACAGGAGGAACAAAATATTTGATACTGAGATCTTAAATAGAGGAGACAAAGGTATAAGATGACCCACTGGCTGGAACAAAGTCCACTAGCAAGACAAAGTCACACATTCACAGCTTCCAAGTTCAGAAGACATCATTGTGATCATTTCAGCTGAATTCATTTGTAATAGAGTCCATTGAGGTTCCCCAAACAAACCCCTAGAGCAGAGCTTTTAGAAAAGCATCCAAGGTTGCTTTAAAAATAGGCCAAAATGGAGAATCCAACATGCCCTTTGGTGGTTTATCACTCTCACTGTTAAAAATTGATACCTTATTTCTAGTTTTATTTTTCTAACTTAAGCTTCCAGTTGTAGGATTGTTTTTGACCCTCCTCTGCTGCATTGAAGACTCATTAATTAAAAATTTGTTCAACATGTGGATACTTATTGACTGTGATTAAGTCACCCCTTAATTGTCTTTTTGTTAAATTAAATAAACCCCTGTTATGAAGGATAGTTTCTAATTTCTTCTTCATGTTCATGGCTCTTTTCTGAATATGCTGCAAATTTTTAACAGTGTGGGGAATTAGTTATTGGAACAACCTCCAGATTGTCATGGCAGATTGCCTGTCATTGCCAGTTTTAAAATTAAGGTGGAATTTTTTTCCCTTCAGCGATCTTGTGTAATATGACTTTATTTCTGAGAATCCAGATCCCACCCAAGATACTAAAACACAGAAATCTGAAGTAGGCTGGTACCGTAGATAGAGAGACATTAGACAGCCCACTGTAACCGGCTTGCCGCAGACAGACTTTGATCATGGATGCTTCCCTGCAGAATTGCCCGTATAACCACAGAACCCCTCAGGATATGAAGTGATCACTGGTTTGTTTGACAAAGTTTTCAGGACGACTCAGAAGAGTTGAGTGCTGGCTAAAAATGATAACAATGACATTCGAGAATGAATGCCAAAAAAGCAGACAGATAGACACGATTTTTTTTAATAACAATTTCCATTGAACATTTCCAAAATGGTTACCAAAACAAAGAAATTAATTTCATACAAAAATCAATTTATGAAAATAGGGCATTTTGGTGAAACAAGTGGGCCTGTGCCAGAAGTTATTGTCATCTGTAATTAACAACACGACCCTCAGGAATCAAAATCACCATTCTCCCTTTGAAGTCCTTCTCCTCTATGGAAATGCCCCCCCCCCCTCAATTTCCCCCCAGCTCAATGAGTTCTAATCCCACATTACCTGGAGATCTACAGTCCTGCCTCTGTCTCCTGCAGCTGACAAAATGTCGCTTAATGAGGTAGAACAAGGGGTAGAAGCAGCTGTTGAAACAGAGCAGGGCATGAGCAAAGATGGTTCCAATTTCCAGGGACTCTGTGATCTCTGGAGATGATACTTTGGGTAAGGTCTGTAGGAAGGTGACAATGTGATATGGGAACCAGCAGAGGAAGAAAATGATGTGCAACGTGAGGAGGGTCTGGAAGGGCTTCTTGGACCAAGCCATCTCGTTCCGGTTCAGTTTGGCAACCACGGTAATGAAGCAGATGATGATCAGGACTAATGGGACCAGATACCCAACCAGGAACTGGGTAGCAACATGGGCAACTCTACCGCTCTCTCTCAAGAAAAGACTCTGGTGAGAGCAGAGGCCATAGTAGCGCCAGCTGGCCACAACAGTCAGAATCCAGATTCCCAGTATGGTCAGGGTGGCCAAAGGGACTGTGCGATAGTTCCTGGCCCATGTAGGACACACTGTGGAGATGCAGTGATCAGTGCTGATGGCCATGTGGTGGAAGCTGCTGGAGAACATATTGAGGGAGGTGACAAGGTTGCTTATCTTGCACAGAATGTGTCTTAAGTACAAGTGGAAGTCCATGGCTAGCTGGGCCACAGTGAGGGGGAGGAAGGCAGCAAAGATAAATCCAACAATGGCCATGTTCAGGTGCCATAAGTCCTCAACTGTCTTCACCTTCCGACAAGTGGTGCTGAAGATGATGACTCCATTCCCTGTGACACCAAGGAGGAAGCTCAGGACACAGATCACCATGAGAGCTAGGTGCATCGTCTCCAGGGGCGCTATGGCCTGAACATTGGCAGCTTCTTCACTGGCCATCACCTGGGGATGGTGCAGGCAGTGCAGTTCTGGAATTGAACAAACAAGGAAGGAACAAATGTGAAGTCTTAACAGAGAGAAAGGGAGAACAGAAGTGGGTCATGAAGATGGATGCAGATGTCAGTGTAGCTGTGGCACTAATAGATGCTCCACAGGTCAGAGGAAGTCTAAGCATGGCAGATCTGGTAGTGATGGAGAAAAAAAGAAAGCAAATGAGGCTCATGGAAAAGGAAGAAAAAGTAGTGGGGGAATCAAAACAATTTCCTCCATTTTCTTGTCTATTTTTCTTGTTTTCTAGGGGCATAAAGAATTCTAAAGCTGAAAGTTGTAAACCAAAGTTCTTTGCTGCTTTAAAAACAGAAACAAAATTAAAATTTCAGTTTGAAAGGAAGAGAAGACATTTCATTTTGCAAGATTTTCTCCATCAATTGTTTTATTAAAAAAAGCAAAAAAAACCAAACCAAACCAAACCAAACCAAACCAAAAAAAAAAAAAACAAACAACAACAACAACAACAACAACAACAACAAAATAACCCATTCAAATGGAACATTATTATGTGAAATCCTCAAGATCCAAACCAGGAGACAAGATTAGTTCTGCTGTCACGAAAAACAAGCACTGTGCTTTGTGAACAAATGAAAAAAATAATTGTTTCCCTATATTTTTTTTCCTTCAAATATAACTTTGAAATTGAATGTTTTTTGGAAAACACTTTTGTGTTTGACAAGATTGTATTTTCAATGGAAAATGATTTTCAGTCAAAAACTGTTGATCATTTCTGGTGCTAAAGCCACCCTATATTGAATAATAATAATAATAATAATAATAATAATAATAATTAATAATAATTAATAAACAAATTCAGAAAAAGATAAAAACAAATAGATTGTTTCAAAGAGATGATTAGTTGGTGAATTTGTTTCAGTCTGTAAGCACTTACCTACCTACCTAGGGGGGAAAAAAAAAAGATCTAAAGACTGGAAGTGTAAAGCTAGACAAATTCAAAGTAGAAATAATGTGCAGTAGTTTTTATCAGTGAAGGGAATTAAGCAATGGGGCAATGTACCAATATTCATGATGGAGACTCTATCAGTGATGATTTGAAAATCAAGACGGGATGATTTTGCTGATGATCTGCTCTAGTTCCAACAGGAGTTATTTGTGGAAAGTTCTCTGTTCTATGTTAAACAGGTCAGATTAGCTCCATAGATTTCAGTCTCTCCAGCTGATGGTGCACCTTCTATGAGCCTGATTTGTCTTGTGTATGAAAAGTTTCACCTCACTTAAAAACTACTTTTTTACGAAACCAGACTTAAAAATAGAACAATGTCACAGTGTGCTGTTATTGAGCAATTGCTGATTTTCTTACTTTTTCTGTATAAAATTATAGTTTGTACTGACTTTGCTAAAGCTTCTTGCTTAGCCTCTTGTGAAACTAGGCAAAAGACTTGTATGTAGTTCCAGCAGTATGTATCCCTGAGTAAGAAGCACTGTCGATGGTCTCCGTGGTTCCTGTCAGGCCTATGTCGTCAGTTTTGTGATTTTAAATGCAGAATCATACTTTTGCCTGAATGGACAGGCAAGCTTTGTAAGCTGCTTTCATAGTGCAGATCAGTTGCAACAGGAGGTATAATAATCAGAGTTGGACACAATATTTTTTTCAGCAGGAAACCTTGTTACAATGAAAGAGAAATTTTCATGGAAAGAGTCAGAAATTATGAAAAATATATATATTTTGAGTGAGGAAATTACATATAAACAGATTTCATGTAGAAATAAATTCTTTTGAACTTTTGATGGTTTTCAGCCAACTTTTTTATTTAGTTTGTTTTCTGCAATTTTTAACCTCACGCACACACGCGCGTGCGCACGCGCACACACACTTTAGTTTTACAATCAAAAGTAATTTTCTATGCAGAGAGGGTTGATTGAAACAGTTCTCCCATCTCCCCTTTAGCTGCAACTTTCCCTAGAGAAAAACACCATTTCTTGATCAGCTCTGTTAAAAAAAACTCTAGCAGCCTCTCCATATCAGGTCCTAAGAGAAGAAGTTGGGGTAAGCTGGTTTCTCAAATGAAGAGACAGACAGAGGGAAACAAAGAACAATTACTTTCAGTAGCTAGATTTCAGCATTGATAGAGAGAAAAATCGAGACTTGAAAGCACTGCTTTTTGGGCATGGGTTGGTGCTGATTTTAGCTGATCTGTCTCCAGGAAGGCATTGTGTTTGTGTTTTTAGGACATGTATGTCCATTCTGGAAATCAACAAACTGTGTTAAGAAAAGATAGAGTTTGCATTGCTGGTGCAACCTTCTCATGGGAAACACCTGGCTCAGCTACAGATCTGCTCCTACTTAGCAAACAGATGGTGATAATGGCTCATGTGCCAAGCTGAATATACTTGTCCCTACCTTCCCATCCCACTCCACACCATTAGTTGCTAACCATTTCAAACACTGAGAGAGAGAGAGAGAGAGAGAGAGAGAGAGAGCGAGAGAGAGCAGCTGCAGAGTTTATAAACTCCACTGATCCTGGGAAAAAATCAACTAACCTGCCTTGACTCAAACTAAGATGCTGAGCAGCAAAGGATCATTGACAAAGCATCAAAAGAAAGGGACAAGAAAGGAAGGTCCCATAACCTCAGGACTGAGACAGTGGATTAGGAAGTGTCTGAGCTCACCAACACTTCACTATCTGGGTAGAAATTAACCTAAAGTCATATGTAGAAATTGGGGTCTATTTGGTCAAGGGATGATTATGAAAGTCTTCAAGGCAGGGAGTGATAGACAGAGGGAGAAACGGAGAGATGGGAAGAAATTAATCAATCTCTCTTGTAATGGTTGAAAGGTTCCCCAAAACAACCAAGGATTGAAAGAGAAGCTGAAGGATGATCCAGACTATGAGGAAGCAGGGAGTGGAGGTGCGGTTGGGGAGAAGAGTTCCTTCCAAAATGAGCAGGAGAGGAAAAAGAGATGGCAAAGTTGGTCATTTTTTTTCTCACCTGTAACTCAGGAGGCCACGGTGTTGCAGAGACAATGCTGGCTGCTTGGCGTAGTCCGTCAAGCTCACACAAATGGCCTCTGGGCAGAGGAAGCTGTTCTAATGTGGCTTTCATTAGGGTGGAGGATGGGGTCTGAGGGGAAAGAAAGGTTCAGAAGGGGGCTGGGTCCAACAGCTTCTACAAAACCTCAGAGTCATTGGGCACCTGCTGCTGTGATCTGAATGTGACCTCACCATCTCTCCAGGTTCAGCTCAGGACTCTGAGCGCCTCTTGCTGGGCAGAATCACCATTGCGGTTCTATGAAATAGAAGCAACCATTTACGGATGCCTACAGTGCCCTGCTGAGACATGTTCATGTCTTGGCATGGTCACAGTCCCTTCGCATCAAGGGAAACATGGATTGAGATGGTGCTGATAATTTTTTATAGTGTGGCTCCTTGGCAAATTCCACTGAGGATAGTGAGCTGCCTGGGAGTCACTGATGATCTGTGTCCTCACATTCCTCACTGGAAAATTTCTGAATGACTGCCTTTCTTACCTTACTATGTGGTGTCTGCTTGGAGAAGATGGTCAAAGTTCTTCAACTTGACCATGCTCCTCCTTCTCAGGAGTTAATGCATAGATTGTTGTAGGTATAACTTAGGCCATGTCTACATTTAGAATTCAGTTTAAATTAATGAGGATTAATTCAAACTAAATTTGTGCATGGCCACACTGACTTTCATTACTTTGAGGTAAGCAATTCCTTACTTCGCAGTGATGAACCTTTAATTTGAAGTTATAAAACCTCCCTTAATTTTGACATAATGGTTAATTCAAACTTATTAGTTCGAATTAACCCAATTGAGCCACATTAATTGGCACTAATTTCAATTAACATGGCTTGACTTTCTCCATCCCAGGGTGCCTTCCTCTTTATATGTATTGGGTGGAGCCATGGGCCTTCTTGGGTGCCATGTTGCCACACTTCCCATGGTGTCCCCTTCCTAAATCAAACCAGCAAGTCCTGTCCATGGACATAATGGTTTGTTTTGGTTTTCTACTAGGGCCATGTTACTTCAAATTAACTTACTTTGAATTAACCATTATTAGTGTGATTTAATTAGTTCAAAGTAAGTTAATTCGAAGTAACATTCTAAGTGTAGATGTAGCCTTAATAATGAAAGTACTTGACCACTAGAGGATTTTACCAGGAGTTGCAATGGATCAGATTAGATGAGAAGAACAATCCCTTTTGGTCTTGTAAACTATGGTTCTATAAATACAGAACTTTTTTCCAGGTAGTCAAAGAAATTAAAGTCAGAGTTGGCTGGAATTTTTCAACCAAAAATTTTTCCCAGTGGACAGTATGATTATTTTGACATATAACAGGCATGACTAAACTGTGGCTCAGGAGCTGCATGCGGCCCTTGAACAGAAAAGTGCAGCTATTGGAAGAAAGCAAGAAGAAGGCAGCCCCAGCCTAGAAGTTTTAAATATCCCGCCCTGAGCATGCTCTGAACATGCTCAGGGGGGGGGGATCCCCAGTCTGCACCTAGCTGTCAGAATGGCCATATTAGACGCTTAGTCCAAGCAAGCTTAATGCAATGGGAGTGAGCCCCAACCTGTGCCTAGCCACTGGAGCAGCCAGGTAAGGGGGCCCTGGAGGAGGGTCATCCTGGGGGGGGGCAGTGTCAGGGCCTGGGGGTTAGGGATGGGGTCAGGATAATGGGAAGAAGAGGAGGCATGGTCGGGAGAGCGGGGAGAAACGGTGATATTGTTGAGATGGCAGAGAGAAGAGTGGCTTGGTCGGATATGGCGGGGAGAAGTGGTGGCATGGTTGGGATGGTGAGAAGAAGTGTGGCATGTTTGGAGAGGGCAGGAGAAGCACGGTATGGCCGGGAATGGCAGGGAGAAGTTAAGTTTTTAACTACATAGGTAGACCTAGTCTTCACGGTAACCTTAAGTAATTATTAGAATCTGACATTAGTAGGATCAATAGTTGCCCGCTCTTTAAAATAAAATTAATGCATGCAATGAATTTTAAACTTAGTAATTTTGGAGAAGATAAAATATTGCTATATGCCTCAGTGTGGTTCTCGAAAGTTTGATAATCAACTTGTGTGGCTGTTGAGTTCCATAAGTTTGGCCACTCTGATATAGAATATCTCCATGGATTAAAAAAAATG
The DNA here is from genome assembly GCA_007922195.1 of Podocnemis expansa. Classification (NCBI taxonomy): domain Eukaryota; kingdom Metazoa; phylum Chordata; order Testudines; family Podocnemididae; genus Podocnemis; species Podocnemis expansa. The sequence continues at coordinate 1,071,922 of ML682132.1, forward strand.
TCACTCTTTGTATTTCCCAATCATCAGAATTAAAAAAAAGAAAAGAAAAAAAGACCGCCCCCCCCCCGAAAACCTTTTGAATCAACATTTGAAAAGGGAAGGAAATGTTATGCTGATTTGAAAAATGAAAATTATGTTAATGTCAAATGTTGAATGGCTTAACTTTAATTGAAGACGTTAATGTTGTCCCTTCTGACATTCCCAATGCACACTACATAATTTGTTAGGATTATTTTTTCATTTTTGATATTTTATCTCTTTGTTCTGGTCCACGATAGAAAGTTATTCTGAAAAGCTGAAAGAAAATTCCATTTTACTAACAGTACTAAAATAAACAGAGAGAGCATTTCTGCCCAACCCAGTCACCTGGGGGCAGGACCACTCTACATAGAATCCTTGCTGACTGGTAGTCTGGAGGTTCCTTCAACTCCTAGGCCTCTGGTTCCCAGCCTTTTCAGTAACATGGCACACTTCAATGAGACAAACAATTCCATGACATACCCACTTCTTTCAGTTGAATTGATCGCTCATAAATGTCACATCTACTTACATTTACTACAGTTATGGTCTTACTAGAGTGGTTTGCAACATACCACATAAAAAAAAGCTAAAGAAGGATCAAATACATTAATGTTTCAAATCAACTGGAAAAAAATACGTCATCTCAATTTTGTATTTTGACCACCTGCATTTAAATCTTTTCATTTTAGAAACAAAAGGCTAATACCTTGCTTTTAATTTGATACTTAATTTTCACATGTTTTGTGAGTTGTAATTTTGGTTGGATAGAACAGCGTTTCCCAACCTGTGGTCCGGGGACCCCCAGGGGGTCCACGGACATGTTGCAGGGGTCCACAGAGCCTCCCCCTATGGAGGCCGGAATCTAGCTACAGGTCTGATGCTCCCTGCCAGAGCTGCCTTTCGCCTCCCATGGCCAGATCCTGGCAGAAGGATGGGGGTGCGGCAGCTTCCTGGCAGGGGCAAGGGCAGGGGGCCATAGCTGCCACAGATTGGCTCCCCAGCGGCAGGGGTAATGGTGGTGGCAGTGCTGCTTACCAGCTGTCCCAGTGGTGCCACCAGAGTAGTGTGGGCCAGATTACATAATCAGCCAGGGGGGCCACAAAGATTTTTTGTTGTTAAAAAGGGATCCCCAGCCTGAAAAAGGTTGGGAACCACTGGGATAGAATATTGTTTAAGATGAAACAATATGTTTTTTTACATTGATTTTCATTACCATTGTATAAAATTTCACAGCATACTTGGACAGTTCTTATGGCCCAACAGTGGTCCGTGACACATTGGTTGAAAACCACTGTCCTAGGCTGATCATGCTCTATCCCTAGCGACATGTCTTACTCTAAGTCATCAATTGCTTATCTGGATCTCAGGGACCTGCAGTGTCACACAGCCAATCTCTGATGTGGTGCCATTAGCTCTCCTAGACAGATGCTGCTAGGAGTAAGAGGAGAATCTACTCAGATGAGCTCTACCCCAGTTGCAGTTTGGACAGCACAGAAATATTCAGAGGCTCTGCAGCTACCCACACAACCATTCACACATCTGCCTTCCTTTCCCTTGAACCCACTCTTCTCCCTCCAGAGAAAAACCATACTACATGAACTTCCTGTCCCAAGCAGCATTGAGCTGTGTGAGCATCAGCAACCTCTAATGGGGCCTAGTGGGTGTCAAGGCTGTTTCTGGACTCTGGCACGCTGAGTGCAGAAGGTGGGAGCCAGTAACAGGCCTTAAACGCACTGGCCTTAAAGCCTGGTCTTAAAACTCTCCAAGGTTGTTGATTCCTGGCCTTGAAGTGCTATTGCTGTCACCATCCAAATGCAAAAAACCCTTGAAAACCCAGGAAGGCACACTTGGGAATTCCTTCCTGTGAGGTACCCTCAATCACTTTTATTCCTCCCTCCAGAGAGTAATTGAACCCCAACTGGGCTATCAGCTGAAACTGGGACAGAACCTCCTTTAGTAGCTGGCTGTTCAGTCTGAGGGACATGCACACGAAACCTCTTGCCTTTTAGGACACAGAACCAGAGCTTCTTTTAAAAAGGGTAAAATCTTTAATTAAAAAGAAGAGATAAGAAACACAGAGAGTTGCTTCTTTGGGATTTAACTTAGGTAGTTACAGGTTAGTGGGAGGGGGTACATGTACTTAGCACTGAGAGCTCCAAAGACAAACCAATAGCCTGACCAAGTCTATCTAAACATTCCCTTTTCTACTCACACTTGGTCATTTGCAAACTTAAGCTTATCTTGAAAAGGATGTTGCTGGATCCTCCAAGCCATTCTCCCTGGCCTCCTACTGATCCTTCCAGGAGCTCTGCTGCCACCAAACAGGAACAAGCAAGCCTGCTGCTCCAATTCAAAAACCTGTACTTTGTTCCTATTGGCTCCCCTGGGACTCACTGACAAGGGTGTTAACCCCTGCCTCCCCAAGGTTATTACAGTGGATTGGATCAGGAGACCAGCCCTCAGAACTCCAGGGTTCTAGCCCCAGCTCTGGAAAAGGAGTGGAGTCTAATGAGTTAGAGTAGGCGGCTGGCTGAAAGTGAGGACTCCTGTGTTCTATTCACAACACTTGAAGGGGAAAAGAAGCTAGTGGGTAAGGATAGGGGGCTGGAACTAAAGACTCCTGGTTTTTATTCCAGCTCTGGCAGGGTGAGCTAGTGGGTTAGAACCATGGTACTGGGAGTCAGTGCCAAAGATTTTACCAGTTAATCAGGCAACTGCAGGGTTTTTTTTACTGCACTGGAGATTCCTGGTCTGAAGCTGTGAACTCTTCGATCTGAGTCTCCTCAATCTGACAACAAAGGGCTGATCTACAGCGTGGGAGGAATTTTCCTGGTAATTGAAGAGAGATACCCAAAGTACTTAAAATACCTTGTCTATCTCTCTTTGACTGCTTAATGCCTACTCACCACTGGATCCTCACAATGTTGACTTGACAGGAAATTCCCTCCTTTTGAATCAAAGCTATACTTTTTGTGGGTAAGTTTTAAGAAATTGACCTCTGGGTTTGGTGGACACTTGAACAAACTTGAATAATCAATACTATGTTGTCAGAGGTACAGCCAGTAATGTAGGTTAGCCCCAAATGTAAATTGGTAGGTTTTGCTTCTATTTCCCACTGGCTACACTTTGAGTAAAAACAGAGCCTGAACTGACTTTAAAACTGTGACCTTTATTGTTTGCATCAGTCATGGGGTGAACAACCTCCCTCTTCTTCCCCCTGCCAGGAACCCACAGGTTAAGACTCATTTCTGGGGCCAGCCAGCATTGCCGTAACACATCCACAGAAAATCCTCCACCAGGGTGGCAGAGCCTGAAGGAAACTGACTTATAGCAAACAGCTGAAGGTGGCAGTGTTTTCCCCAGGAAATGAAATTAGGGGATGTTTGAATTTACAGTGTGGGGTGATGGACAATGAAAGGTGAGACTGTGAGGGTGAAGGTGGGCTGTATGGCACCATAGTAAAAAACTGAAAAGTGTTTTACAACCATTTTATTACACTTATCTCATCATACAAAATTATTCAAGATAATTAAGACCAAAGCAGATTGCGAAGAGTTGGAAAGGAATCTTAGAAAACTGAGTCACTGGGCAACAAAATGGCAGTCAATGATGATAAATACAAAGTAATGCACCTTGGAAAACAAAATCCCAGCTATACATATAAAATGATAGGATCTAAATTAGCTGTTACCATCCAGGAAAGAGATCTTGGAGTCTGTTATGGACAGTTCACTGAAAAAATAAGGGTAAGAAAAATAACTAGTGAAATGTTACGAACTATGAGGAAAGAGATAGATAACAAGATAGAAAATATAATTGCACTATATATATATTCATGGTATGCTTACATCTTGAATACTGTGTGCAGATCTGGTTGCCCTATCTCAGAAAAGATGTACTGTGTGGGGGGAGTGTCTAAAGATGGAGTAAGTTTGGTCTGGAAGTTCTGTGCCAGAGATTGTTGTGTTTGCTTAGACAAGTTTAGTTAGTCAAGGGAGCTAGGGGGTTTAGATTGATAGGAAGTTAGACTGTTTCTGTAGATACAAGAGGTAATCCACAGAGGTTGATTATAAGACAATCCCTCCTGTCTGGACCCTGATGGGAAGCTATCAACCTTGTCTGGTAAACAGGTTGACGGGGGCCAGGTAGCCAAGGGGTCACAGGAATTTGGCCACTCTCATTGGTCAAGAGCAATAATTAGTACCCAAATGAGCAGTAAACAACAACAGAGGCGGGCTAACTATATGCTGCCTATTAAGTACAATCTAATTATGTAACCTGCATATTAAAAGTAGTAATACCATGTATGGATTTTAGGCATGATGTAACTTGTTGTATTATGCATGAGCTTGTTGCATTATGTATATTGTATTTTGCATGTTAGAAAGTATGTATGACCTGTAGCCCCTATACTGGGGGTTCTTGCTCAGAGAGGCTGGCTTCTCTTTGCTTCCCTCTGCTGCAGTTCCTTTTATTATTCAGCTGAATAATAAACTTTGAACCACACCTCGTTCTCTGCATATTGGAGTCTCAGCTGGGAACGGGTCTGCTTCAATGGGAAAGCTCTGGTGTGCCTCTTTCTGCAGCTGAGGGCCAGAGTTGGATTTTCCCTAACAACTGGAATTGGAAAAGGTACAGAGGAGAGCAACAAAAATTATTAGAGATTATGGAACAGCTTCCATATAAGGAGAGATTAATAAAACTAAAACCGGGACTTTCAGCCTGGGAAAAATGACAAAGAGGAGATATGATAGAGGTCTACAAAATCTTCACTGATATTGAGAAAGCAAACAAGGGAAGATTATTTAATATTTCACAAAACACGAGAACTAGGAGTTACCCCTGAGACAGGCTGCTCCCCAGATCTGGTCCGGTATGCCACTATGACCTCCCAATTCCCACTCGTGAATCCCAATTCATCCTGCTCTGTCAAGTGCCCACTCACTCCTGAATCAGTCCACTCCAGCCTCTCACGTGCAATCATCCCAGGCAGTGGATGTAGGCCCCCTGGCTACTCGATGGATGGACCTCCAGCAAGCACCCCAGCCCCAGTTAATGCACCAGTAGCCACTGTCTACAGAGACTGGGAACCATTCCCAATCATCGCACACTCAAGTCCGTCCATTTAACAAAGAAATGGATTGTGCCCAGCCTCCTTCAATCACACCCTCTAAAGATCACACAGCTTTGGGTAAAGCAACTACTAGTTTATTGATCAGATTATAATTCTAAGTGAGAATATGGCCAATCTTGGCAGAATCACAATATAAATGAGTCAGGAGAACACAAGAAAATAAAAGGTAAAATATGCGTACTACCCTAATATCTCTACTCAAACTAACTTCATAGTCCAAAAAAGTTCATGTTCAAGGTGTTTGGCTGCTAGACGTTTGCACAGCCTGTCTCTGCCTGAGGCCAGGCAGGGCCCAGATCTTGCCTGAAGTTGTTTCAAGATGGAAAGTCCCAGCTCAAAAGCCTCTGAATCTTTCAGGTGCCTTTGTTTATCTCCCTGCTCGACCCCTCCCTTTCTGAGCCAGGGTGATCCCTTTGTCTCTTCACAGAAACCTGCATTAGCATACCTTGTCCCTTTCAGCTAGTTGTTTGCGCATTGCTGCTGGGAGAGACCGCTGTCTGTTCCCCCATCGCTGAGCTATGGAATCCGTTACATGTTTGTTCACATGTATGAAGCTGTAGGAAACATATCATCATAGAAATAATGTAGAATAGGTTATTAGCATCCAGAAAGAGACATTTCATGGTGTAATTGGCAGCAAATCATACAATTCCAGTGTATAAATAAACAGGAAAATCATGTAGGGGATAACCCAGGGTGCACAGATGTGAACACCCTGACAACCCAATGAAATTAATAGGCAGCAGGTTTAAAACAAACAAAAGGAAGTATTTCTTCACTTGCCTTCATCAACTGTCCTTTTTCTGGAGGCCTCAGGCCAGTGCCTGGGGGCACTTTTCAGGTTGACATGAATTCTCAGGACCAAAAGAACCAGGGCCATACTGGGGTGCATGAGCATTGGAGAAAAATGAGATTCCCTTTGGATGTGGGCCTGGTGCAACCATCACTGAGATCCTGTGTCCAGCTCTGGAGCCAGCCATTCAAAGATTGTGATGAATAGGAAAGGGTTCAGAAAAGAACAACGATGAATCGACTGGAAACCAGGCTTGATATTGAGAGACTTGAGGTTCTCAGTCTATTGAGTTGATTAAAGTGAAGGTGTGACTGGATGACAATCCGTAAATATGTATAGGGGAAAAAATATTTGATACTGGGCTCTATGATGTAGCAGACAAAAGTCTAAGATGATCGACCAGTTGAAACAAAGTCCACTAGGTAGAAAAAGTCACAGATTCATAGCTTGGAAGGCTAGAAGACACCACTGTGATCATCTCATCTGAGCTACTCCATAACACGGTCCATAGATCGTCCCCAAACAAATCCCTAGAGCAGAGCTTTTAGAAAAGCATCCAAGTTTGCATTAAAAATAGTCAAAGATGGAGAATCTACCATGCCCTTTGGTAAATTATTTGGTGGTTTATTACTGTCTCTGTTAAAAATTGACACTTTGTTTCCAGTTTCACTTTTGTAGCTTAAACTTCCAGTCACTGGATTGTATTTGACTTTCCTCTGCTAGACTTAAGAGCCACTGGTTGAATATTTATTCAACATGTAGATACTTACTGACTGTGAGTAAGTCACCCCTTAAACATCTCTTTGTTAAATTAAATAACCTCTCATTATATAGGATAGTTTTTAGTCCCTTCATCATGTTCATGGCTCTTCTCTGAATATGTTGTAAATTTTTAACAGTGTGGGGAATTAATCATTGGAATAACTTCCAGTTTGTCATGGTAGACTGTCCATCACTGTCAGTTTTTAAATTAAGGTGGGATTTTTTTCCCCAGTCAAAGATCTCTTGAGCATTGTAACATGACTTTATTTCTGAGAATCCAGATCCGACACAAGATGCCAAAACACAGAAAGCTGATGCAGGTTGCTACCATAGACAAAAAGAAACCAGTCACTCCACTATAGCTGGCTTTCTGCTTAGCGGCTTTGATCATGGATGTTCTCTGCAGAGATTGCCATCAGAACCATAGAATCCATCAAGATTTAAAGTGATCATTGGTCATTGTGACAGAGTTCAGTAGGACACAGAAGTGATGAGTGCTGCCTGAAAATGACAACAATGGCACATATAAGAACAAATGCTGAAAATGCAGACAGGCCATTTTAAATACTAATTTCCTTTGAATAGTTAAAAAAATGGCTACCAAAACAAAGAAATTAATTGCACACAAAAAATCGGTTTCTGAAAATAGGGCATTTTGATCAAACAAGTGGGCCTGTGCCAGAAGCTATTGTCATGTGTAACCAATGACACGACCCTGTGGAATCAAAATCACCATACATCCTTTTGAAATCCTTCTCCTCTACGAAAATGCTCCTTTATCCACTTCCCCCAACTCAACCAGCTCTAATCCCATGTTGTCTGGGGACTGACAGTTCTGCGTCTCTCCCTGGCAGCTGACAAAATGCTGTCGCTTGATGCGGTAGAACAAGGGGTAGAAACAGCTGTTGAAACAGAGCAGGGCATGAGCAAAGATGGTTCCAGCCTCCAGGGACTTTGTGATCTTTGGAGATGATATTTTGGGTAAGGTCTGCAGGAAGGTGACAATGTGATATGGGAACCAGCAGAGGAAGAAAATGATGTGCAATATGAGAAGGGTCTGGAAGGGCTTCTTGGTCCAAGCCATCTGGTTCTGGTTCAGTTTGGCAGCCAGAGTGACCAAGCAGATGATGATCAAGACTAATGGAACCAGAAATCCCACCAGGAACTGGGTAGCGACACTGGCGACTTCTCCGCTCTCTCTCAGCAAGAGGCTCTGGTGAGAGCAGAGGCCATAGTAGCGCCAGCTGGCCAAGACAGTCAGAACCCAGATGCCCAATGTGACCTGGTAGGCTAGAGGGACTGTGCGATGGTTCTTGGCCCATGCAGGACAAACTTCAGAGATGCAGCAGTCAGCGCTGATGGCTGTGAGGTGAAAACTGCTGGAGAACATGCTGAGGGAGGTGGTAAACTCGGTTATATTGCACAGGATGCCTCTTAAGAACCCGTGGGAGTCCATGGCTAGCTGTACCATTCTGAGGGGAAGGAAGATGGCAAAGATAAATCCAGCAAAGGCCATGTTCACGTTCCACAGGTCCTCAACTGTCTTCTTTTTCCAATAGGTGGTGGTGGCGATGATGAATACATTCCCTGTCACACCAAGGAGGAAGCCCAGAGCACATATCACCATGAGAACTAGGTGCATCATCTCCAAAGTTGCGAAGCCATGAGGATGGGCAACTTCTTCATTGGCCATCTCCTTGGGATGCTGCAGGCCGTGCAGCTCTGGTACTGAGCAAAGAAAGAAGCAGCAAATATGAACTCTTAATAACAGATTAGAAGAGGAGATAATAGAAGTAGATCATGAAGGTGTATGCAGACTTCAATGTCGCTGTGGCACGAATAGATGCTTCGTAAGTCAGAGGAGGTTCATTTCAGAAGATCTGGTAGTGCTGAAGGAAAAAGAAAGCAAATGAGGCTGGTAGGAAACCACGGCAAAGTTGTGGGGAGCCAAAACAATTTTTTCTCCACTGTCTTTTTGTCTAGTTTATGTTTTCTAAGAACCTCAAAGAATAATTGAAACTTAAAATTATTTGGCATTTTAAAACTGGAAAGAAAATGAAAATTTCAGTTTAAATGGAAGAGAAAATTTTTTATTTGACGACAATTGTTCCATCAATATTTTTAGTTAAAAAAAATCACTGAAATGGAATATTAAAGTGTGAAGTCCCCAGAATCCAGACCAGCAAGCAATATTAATTCTGCTTTTGAGAACTCAAAACGCTTTGCAGTTTGAGACCAAATGAAAAAAAGATCTATTTCCTTATGATTTTTTTTCTTGAGAAATGCCTTTAAAATTGAACTTTTTTGGGGGAAACACTGAGTTTGACAAGGCTGTATTTTCAGTGGAAAATTAATTTTAATAAAAAACTGTTGATTAGTTTTGATACTAAGGCCATGGTATATTACATAATAACAATTTAAAAAAAAATCCGAGAAAAAGAGGGAACATATAGAATGTTTTGATAAAAGATAATATTTTACTTTCAAATATATGGGTAATGGTTGATTTTTCTAGTCTATAGATACTACGTACCTAGAAAAAGAATATCTAATGACTGAAAGTTTAAAGCTAGACAAATTTAATATAGAAATAATGTGCAATTGTTTGACAGTGAAGGGAATTAACTGATGAGACAATGTTCTAATGGTCATCATGGAGCCTTCATCAATTGTGATTTTAAAAGCAAGTCTGGATGATTTTTCTAAAAGATCTGCTCTAGTTCCAACAGCAGCTATTTGCAGAAAGTTCTCTGGTTCTCTAAACAAGTCAGACTAGATCCACAGTTTTTAGTCTCTCCAGATGACTGTGCCCCTTTCATGAGTCTGATTTGTCTTGTGTACCCCAAGTTCAGAGGTGGCCTTAGTGATTCTGGGGCTAAAGTCAAGGATGGGGCCCCCTGTACCACATGGGAAGCCCCATGTTTGACTTTGTCCCCCCAGAGTCATGCCAGCACCCCAGGGGTCCCTGCTCCCCTGCCAGAGCATGCTGACCTTGAGGGGGCCTCCCAACTTCCCTGTAGGCTCCTACTGACCCCTCAAGCCACTATCAGACCCTTGCCAGGCTCCCCAGCCCCTGCCAGCTTCACAGCCCCCCCCCCCCCACTGCCAGTGGCTTTGCTGCCAGCTGCTGTGGGCCACTCCAATGCAGGTTGCCGCTGGTGCCGCTGCTGGCTCTTCTGTGGGCTCCTCGGTCCTGTCACCAGCTTCCCCAGCCCCACAGCAGCCCCACCAAGCTGGCCTCTGTGGGCCCCCCTTGTCCCACTGTCAGCTGCCGCTGCAGACCCCTGCCCCACCACAGATGCCTGGTCCAACCCCTGGCCCTACTGCAGGCTCCGAGGTCGCACTTCTAGGCTAACCAGCCCTGCTATGGGACGCTGCTGGGCTCCCTGGCCCCACCAGGGAGACCCTACCAGCCTGCTGTGGGCTCCTGCCACAGCCCCCGCCAGCACCCATCTGGCTCCCCCTGGAGCAGCATTGGCCCCTCGCCCTATGGGGCCCTGGGCAGCTGCTCATGCTGCCTACCCGCTAAGACCACCAATGTCCAACTTTCACCTCACATAAAAACTACTTGCTTATCAAATCAGACTTAGATATACTGAAGTGTTACAGCGATCTGTTATTGAAGTATTGCTGACTTTCTTACTTTGTATGAAATTATAGTTTGTCCTGGATTTACTAGAGCTTCTTGTTTAACTTCTTGTGAAACTAAGCAAATATCTGGCTAGATTGATGTACCCACTGAAAGATCCATGCATAACCCTAGCAGTACATATCCCTGATTAAGAAGCTCTGATCTCAGAGGTTCCTTTAAGGCTTATGAATCAGTTATTCTTAGCTTTTGTCTGAGTGGGCAAGCAAGCCTTGGATGCATCTGTCATGGTGTAGAGCACTTGCAGAGCAGGAGGTATAATTACTAGAGCCGGACACAACATTTTTTTTAGCAGGTAACTGGATTTAGATGAAAGGAAAATTTTCATGGCAGGTATCAGAACATGTGAAAAAAGAATGATTTTTGTATGGTGTGAAAATTAAAAATCATCACATTTATGCACAAATAAATTATATTTGGTTTTTGGTGGTTTTCAGCCAATTTTTTTATAAAGTTTGTTTTATGCAGTTTTTGGCATAAATATTTTACATTTTCAGCTTTTAGTTCCTAACATATCCCTTCTGCTCCCCACCACAGAGTGCAATATCAGTTGCTACAAATACACACTCTCTTTTTAGTTTTACAATTAAAATTATTTTTTTCATGCAGAAATGGTGGATGAAAACCATTCTTTCCTCTCCACTTTAACTGTAATTTTCCCAGAGAAAATTCCCATTACCTAAGAAGCTCTGTTAATGAAACCTCAGCTGCCTTTGCACACCAGGTCTTAAGAGAATTTAGGTGAGCTGGGTTCCCAGATGAAGATCCTGGGAGATGAGTTGTAAACACAGAACAGTGTCTTTTTGCAGATAGATTCCAGTGGTAGCAGACAGAGAGATGGGGACCTAACAGCACGGCTCCTTGAGCAGGTGGTGATGGTAACTTTAGCTGATCCCTCTCTAGGAAGGCATTGTGTTTGTGTTTCAGGACACTTGTGTTCATTCTGTCAATCAGCAAACAGCATTAAGAAAAGACACAGATTTTCATTGCTGGTGCTACCTTCTTGTGGGAAACTGACCTGGCTCAGCTACAGATCTGCTCCTGCTTAGCAAAGGGATATAGATAATGTCTCATGTGCCAACCTGAACGTACCTGTTCCTACTTTCCCATCAGTTGCTAACCATTTCAAACACAGAGAGAGAGAGAGAGAGAGAGAGAGAGTGTTTGCAGAGTTTACAAACTCCACTGATCCTGGGAAGAAAGCAACTAATTTCCCTCAAATAGTATTGAGATTCTGATCAGCCAAGGATCATTAACAAAGCATCAGAAGAAAGGGACAAGAGAGGAATGTCTCATAACCTCTGGACTGAGACAGTGGATTAGGAAGTGTTGTCAGAGCTCACCAACACTGCACCATCTGGAAAGAAATTAACCTAACCTCATGTGTCAATATCGGGATCTGTTTGGTCAAGAGATAGTTATGAAAGTCTCCAAGGCAGGGAGTGATAGATAAAGAGGGAGAAACTGAGAGAGGGGAAGAAATTGATCGACCTCTCTTGTATTAGTTGAAAAGTATTCCAAAACCACCAAGGATTGAATGAGAGTATAAGGACTGGTCCGGACTATGAGGAATGGTGGGGGTGGGCAGGTTGCCCTTCAGTATAGGGAAGGAAGGAGAAAGTGATAGAAAGGACGATCAATTTTTCTCACCTTTACCTCAGGAGGCCACAGTATCACAGAGTCAATGCTGGGTGCTCAATAGGTAACTGAAGCTCAGACACATGGCCTCTGTCTGGACAGAGGAAGCTGTTCTGATGTGGGTTTCACTAGGATGGAGCGTGGGGCCTGGGGGGAAGGGAAGGTTGTGAAAAGGGCTGTGTTCAAGAGCCTCTACAAAGCCACAGATGTGTTGAGCACGTGCTGCTATGATCTGAATGTGACCATATCATACCTCCAGGCTCAGCTCAGGACTCCGAGTGCCTCTTGCTGGGCAAAATCAGCATCATGGTTCTAAGAAACAGAAGCTGCCATCTAGAGAGGCCTAAAGGGCCCTACTGAGACATGGCCATGTCGTGGTACAGCCATGACCCTTTCACATCAAGGGAAACAGGGACAGTGATGGTGCTGATTATTTTTTACAATATGGTCCTTGACAAATTTCACTGAGGATAGTGAGCTGTTCAGAGGTCACAGATGACCTGTCCTGATCTCCCTCATTGGGTTGTTTCTGAATGGCTACCTCCCTCATCTTCCTCTCTGTCATCTGCTTGGAGAGGATAGTCAAAGTCTTCTGGTTCTTCAACATGGACATACTCCTCCTTCTTAAGAATTAATAAATAGATTGTGGCAGGCATAATTTAATGGGTATGTCCACACGGCACTCTTCTTTCAAAACAACAGCCGTTGTTTTGAAAGACAATTTGCCGTGTCCACGTGAAGTTTCGTTATTTCAAAACAATGGGACTCCGTCGTTTCAAAATAATGACCGTTATTTTGAAAGCAGTAAACCTCATCTGCTTTTGAAATAGCCGTTGTTTCGAAATGGCTGTTTCGAAACAATGACGTTCGGACACATTGTTTCGAAACGGCTGTTTCAAAACAATGCATCCAAATGGCTATTTTGAAACAACAGTTCCAAAAACCCATTGTTTCAAAACAATGCTATTTCAATAGCAGTTTTAGGTGACCTTCTTCCTCCCAGGGTGCCCTGGGCCAGGAAGTACCCTCTAGGCTTGTGCCCGGTGGCTGTGAGGCTGCCTAGCAGCACGATGGCCGACGCATGACTGGCTCCCTCACAGGGACAGCGGAGGGGATCTGTATGGTCCCAGACCGAGACCCTTGCCCTCTTCCACATCTGGGCAAGGAACGACATCCTGGAGCGGTTCAGGGCCAGCCTCAGGAATGTCGATGTGTCTGCTGATATTGCCCAGGTACTGTCAGATGAGGGCTTTGAGTGTACCACAGAGCAGGTGTGCTCAAAGGTGAAGGGGCTCTGGCAGAAGTATGCCCGGGCATGGGATGCCAGGGAGCTCCATGGGGCAGCAGCTGCCACCAGCTGCCCATTTTATGAGGAACTAGACCGCTTCCTCGCGGATGAGCCCCCTGGCCCACCGCACCGTAGGTGCCTGCGGGACTCCTCCGAAGTGCGCAGTAGTGCCACAGAGCTGGAGGGGGCCCCCTCCAAAGCAGAATTGCCCCTGGATGTGGGCAAAAGCAGACACCTGAGCACAGCTCCACTGACAAGCCCGGAGCTCATCCCAGAAGGGGAGCCCTGGACTAGCAGCCCTGAGGAGCACCAAGGGGAGCAGGAGGCAGATGAGTCCAATGGGACATCACGCCGGACATCAGGTGTCCCAGTTGGTGAGTGTCCCCCCCCACAAGGCAAGGAGGCCCCGGAGTGCAGGGCATGGACCCTGAGGGGGCCCGGGGAAGGGGGGCACAGGCTTTCCTGTGTAGGCATGCCGCAGGGAGGCATGTGGAGACAGGGTCCCATGCCCAAGCAGGATGGGGGTCCCTCAACACAGGGTGGCAATAGGCAGACTTGGCAGCATGCAGGGCAGAGACCCTGTGGCTGTCGCATGGCTCAGGAGACTTCCCAGGCTATATGCTGCCGAGAACAGATCACTACCTACCATGGGCCACGAGGCCCCGTGCCCCCTGATTGCAGTGTACAGAGCCCACCCAGCCTTGGAGTCCTGTTAGCTATCAGGGCAGGGATGTTTGCAGGTCACAGGCTGCACACACCAAGGCTAGTAGGCTGATGCCTAACCTTTCTCCCTGTTGCCCCTGCAGCTTGTCCACCCACCTGCTGGCCTTCTCCCAGGAGATCACCACTGGCCACCAGGCAGAGGAGGAGAGCCTGCCCCACATGCAATGACATCCTTGTGGCCACACTCGAGCTCGGCCAGCAGGCGGAGGAGTCGACCTGGACATGGCATCTGGAGCAGGCCAGGCGCCAGGATGCCACAGTCCGGCAGCTGCAGCAGGCTGCCAATGCCGACGACTGTGTCGTGGTGGCGATGGAGTGCCAGGCAGCGGCAATGGAGTGGCAGGCGGCAGCGCTGGAGCACCAAGCAACGGCACTGGAGAACATACACACAGAGCTTGAGAGCAGAGGGTCGCATGTTGCCCCCCAGCCTGGCACTGCTTCTGCTGCTGCTGCGCCCAGGTTCCCAGCTGCCCCTCACTGCCGGTGCCCCCGCACCCAGGGTGGCCTAGGTGAAGGCCTTGGCACTGCAGGCCATGCCCTAGGGGTGCCTCCCCCCTAAAATGCCCCCTAGTTGTCCCCAAACCCCCACCCCACATCCCCTGTCCCAGTTTGAAACTCCCACCCCACATGCCTGTGCCCCTAGTTCAATGCCCCCACTCAACCCTTTCCTGTCTCCCCAGTTCTGCCTTCCCATACCCCCTTGCTTGTTTAATAAACACAGTTCACCCACGTTGAGAGTTTATTTCATGGTTTATTGGGTTGGGGTCAGGATATGGGTGGGTTGGGTGGGGACTGGCTGGGGCAGAATGGGGAACAGGTGGTGTGGTGGAGTTCCCATGGCAATGTGGGTGCCATTGAGTATCCCCCCACTTGGAAAACCCAGGGCAACAAGACTAGCGATGATGTCCTGCAGCGCTCCCAAGGTAACAAGGCGTGGCAGCAGGACCGTGCTGATGGCGTGGGCGACCTGCAGCGGCACTCCTCCAATGGTGGACATCCTGACACTGAAGACATGAGCAACGGACCTGTGGGACTCGGGAGTGGCCATTTTCCAGAGAGCGATGGCCACACTCTTGTCCACAGAGATGCCTGCCCTCACCACCGTGTCCCTTCGGCACAGGACTGGGGTGAGCTTGGCGATGAGGTGGGTGAAGGTCTCTCCACTAACCTAGAGGTTCCTTGTCCAGGATTTGTTGCTCCAGGTTCGCTGGAGAACCTGCTCCCACCAGTCTGTGCTGGTGCCCAGTGCCCAGCTGGGCTGTGGCAGAGAAAGGGATGGGAAGCTATCAGTGCTGTGAGAGCCACAGAGACAATGGTCTTGAGCACAGCTCTGGGCTTATCGGTCTCAGGGAAAATGTGTCCCACAGCAGGGCAGCACCCTGCAGGCTAGCAGTGGGTTGACCAAGTGCTCAAGGATGGCATGGGAGCTGGGGAGCATCCATAGGCATCTCTCTTGTCATCTCTTTGGAGTAGCAATGGACAGGGAGGGGCAGCCAGTTCGTGCTTTTAGGTGATTGGCTGGCAACCTGGCTGGCAACCTGGCTGGCACCATGGCCCAGTGAGCCAGCCATGTTGCCACACCTCCCATGCTGCCCCTCTCCTAAAATCGAAATAGCATGTCCACACAAACTGTTAATTCAAATTAACTTATTTTGAAATAAGGATTTTATTTCAAAATGAGTTGTTTTGAAATGGGTTCTTTCGAAATAAAAGCTACCGTGTAGACATAAATGATGAGAATAATTAACCACTGGAGAAATATGTTAAGAATTACAAAAGGTTCTTCATTTCTTGCCAATTTTAAATCACAATGAGATTTTTTTCCCTGAAAGATATACTCTGGCCATAATTTTGTGGAAAATACTTTGGCCCATGTTATTGAAGAAGTCAGATTAGATGAGCACAACAATCCCTTGTGGCCTTGTAAACTATGGAGCTATAAATGCAGAACTTGTTCTGAGTAGTCAGACAAATTGAAGTCACTGTCGGTTGTAATTTTTCAACCAAATTTTTTTCTCAGTGGAAAATATGATCACTTTGATATAGAATATCTCCATGGGTAAAAAATTTCACTTTTGGATTGCCCAATCTGGAGAATAAAACAAACAAACAAACAAACAAAAACCTTTATAACTAACATTTGAAAACGGAAGTAAATGTTATGCTGATTGGAAAAATGAAAGCCATGTTAATACCAAACATTGAATGGTTTCATTATAATTGAAAATGTTAAAATTTTCCCTTCTGACATTCCAAAAGCACAGTTCTGTAGGGTTTTTTGGTTTCCATATTTTAAATCTTTGTTCTGGTCTCCTGCAGAAACGCATTCTGAAACTCCGAAAGAGAATTCTGTTTTACCAATGGTACTAAAATAAACGGAGGGAGAATTTCTGCCCGATTCAGCCAACTGGGGGCAAGACCACTCCACTTAGCATCCTTGCTGATTGGTGGTGTGGTTTCCCTCACCTCCTAGGTTTATCATACTCTGTCTCTATCCACACGCCTCATCCTACACCATTGGCTACTTATCTGGGTCTTAGGAGCCTGCAGTATTGCAAAGTCAATCCCTGATGCAGTGCCAGCAGCTCTTCCAGACTGATGCTGCCTGGGGTAAGAAGCTATGATACAAGGTACAAGGCAGGAAGGGGGAGAGGCAGTTGGATATGGGTCTGCAAATGCAGAGGCCTCTGATTCTGAGTTGCTATGAGGGGGCTGAGTGTCTTGAAAGTCAACTCTGTCCTTCCCTTGTCATTTGATTTCCCATGTGGGGTTTGGGTTATTCTGTTCCAAACAGGCCCATGTGCTATGCTCCTCACCATAGTATCTGGGTACTTTCCAGATATTCATAAAGGCAGGTGATGAACATCTGCCTTGTCTGTCTGCCTGGAACATTTGTCTTCTTTCTTCTCCCTGGGTGTGTGTATGGTAGCACATGGTGGTGTGTGTATGGTGGTTTGGTAGAGTTTAGTTTAAATGTATGTATCAGTTCTTCCTCTTTATACCTGATAAGACAGGTGGGAGTAGTGAACATGACCTTCAGGGAAGGAAGTAAGGACTCCTATGACCTGTCCACAGCTGCTGAAGGGGAGTGGAATCTAGAGGGTAAGGTCAGAGGGGCTGGGACTTCAGTTTCTAACCTGAATCTGGCAGGGTGGGCTAGTGGAGTAGAGTCATGGCACTGGGAGTCAGTCCCATTGGGTATGTCTCCACTGAAGCCTTAAGTAGACTAAACTTTCTTTAAGTTGACTTAAGGAAAGTCATGTCCACACTGGGCTTTTAATAAGTTGACTTAAGCACTTGCTTAAGTCCACCATAATTTAGCACAACACACGCTGAAACAATGCCACATAACAGCCCTGCTCACATATTTTCTGAACAATAAAACACAGGCAGTTTAATAATTAAATACCATCAAACTAAATCAATTCAGGTTTAAAATGCTGCAAAAGCTGCCACAGAGCCCTAAAATAGGCCTCCTCCCCCAACTGCAACCCAGCTCCTGCCAGCCCAGCCCTGCATCCATAAGCCCCTTTGGGAATGTCAGGATACCGGGACACTAGGTCTGGGACTTGCCCACTCAGCTGTGAGACAACCTGTAGGTGAAGTATCTAACCAGAGTTTATGCTGTCACCTATTGGCCACATGGTTTTACTGCTCTTTTGAGCCCTGAGCTGTTGGATAGCTTTTTATAGCAGCTTTTCCTAATGAAATGCTGTCATCTCTGGAGTTGGGCCTGGATGCTGTTTATACTGAGACAGTATGAAATTGGGGGAGGGGGGAGTTATTTGGGGTGGCAGGGAAAAATCTAAGGTGTCTGCTTTGGGGAGCAGAGTGGGGAGCAGGGAGTGAACCAACATGGCTTCTGTGGGGAGCAGGGTGGGAAAAAACAGAGAAATCTGGGAGGAGGGTGGAGGCAGATCTTGGGGAGTAGTGGGGCTTTTGTGGGTTTCACCCTGGCATTGAAGCAGGAGATTTAATTTCACTTTCTGACCCATGTCCCCAGCAAACACTATCTCAGAATCAAAGCCTCCCCACCAACTGTAGCTCCCCCACAGACTCTGTCTGATGACAGGAAGAGGTCCTGGGTGGGAGACATGGGAGGGGTCCTCAGCAGGGCTGGGGATGCATTCAAAGTCGGGTCTGCAAGTCATCTGAGGTGGCCAGCTCCCTGCAAGCCTCAAACAGCACATCTCAGCTCTAAGGCCTCTTGTGGCAGAGGCTCTGAGACACCATCTGCAGAGACAGTCACCCACATCCGAGGCAGCCACACGCCAAGAGCAGGAGCTGAACCATGGTTGCATCATTGCAAAAATTCAGACTGTTCATGCTTGAATATGCTTCAGAACTTGCTTGTGTCCCTGAAGTGACACGAAATAGGAAATTATTCCTGCGTGGGTCCAGCCACCCTTTGACCCTGTTCAACTTCCAGCATCCAGAGACACCTTGTCTAGGTGGAGCGTGAATCTCTCGTTTCTGTTAAATGTGAGCCACATGATCTTGCCATCTGCTCCTTGTCTTGCTGCTGGATTGTTTGAATGCTGGAGGACAACTAGCAATGTATGGAAGGGTTGAAAACTGCATGAATTATGGCTCGGAATATCAAGACTCCTTGAGATGTTCATTTAAAAGGCCACTCACATTTTAATTAAAATTCTCAGTTTTTTGAACACTGCCTCACTCCATTAGCTTCCAAACAGATCTGAATATTTCTGATTTTCTGAAACTTTTGGCAGCTTTTCACCATGTTGCTGACTGTTACCATATATACTCACATATAAGCTGATCTGCATACAAACCTCCCCAAAAAACCCTGCATGAGCTGTGTATAAGCCCAGGCTCAAAATCAGGTTTGAAACCAGAGCTGGTTCCTGTTGCTTCCCACAAGTGGCAGGAACTGTGAGTCAGTAACATTCCTGCTCCCTAATGCCTCCCCCTGCTGCTAGGTCCCCCAAGCTGACCCCCTAACCCAGGGCTGCCTTAGCTGGCTGTGCAGAGCATGCTCAGGAAGGGAAATTTGAAGACTCCCAGCCAATGTTCCCTCTAATTATTCATAGGCTGTACGCACAAAAAAATTCTTTGTGTGCACAAAAAAATTCTTTGTGTGCACAAAAAAATTTCTTTGTGAGCAGCAATATTAGCACTATTGAATTTTTTTGTGCATACTTTATTTTGTTGTGTGCACAGGTTTAATGACCTGTGTACGTGCACACATGTGCACAGCTTAGAGGGAACAGTGCTCCCAGCCTGGGCTGTGGCTGCTCATTGCTGGCCAGATGACTGTGTCCAGTTGCTGGTTTATTCTCTTCAGCATTGACCCACTCATAATCTAAATGTATTTTCAAAGAGGATTTCATGGACTAAATTTCATGACTTACAGGCGAGTATATACACTATTTTTTTTTACTGTTAATTTTTTTCTCCATCATGCTTGTCATTTTTCTCCAGGCTCCAGGTCCTGGAGTCAGATGGTTAAGTGGGAATTTCAGGTTTTTTCTTTCTCGGTAAATTTCTAGCCTTTGTGGTGGCTGAGGAAAGTATAAGTAGTGTGACATGCTGTACCCCATGTACATCCTTATGGTATGATTTGTGTATCATTCATTGTCACACTTAGAGCGTAGCCATGTATTGTTTAATGCAAAATATGTCATTTAAGGTGGTTTTGGAATGCCTATGATATACTGAATGTTATCATCATGGTAACATGTTTCCTGCAATGTTACATATGTATAGTTATGAAACTCTGCTATGTAATGTCCCCAAACATAGGTCTCACAGGATACGTCTACACCAGAAAATTAGTCTGGATTAAGGAGGCTTAATCTAGACTAATTTAGCCCATGGAGACACTAGGCTTTCCTTAGTTTGAACTAAGAATTTCATAGTTTGAATTAAGGAATGCTTAGTTCAAACAAGTCAGTACTGGTGATTACATTGGGCTAAGTGCGACGTGCACTTGAATTAACGTTGAGTTTCAAATTATTAAGTCAAACTAAGGCAGTTTTTTCAAACTAAAAATGTGTTCTATTTCTTTAAAATGCTAGATTCCAAATTCCTTCCCCAGAAGGGACCACAATGGTCATCTCATCCCACCTCACCTGGCGGGTGCCTGCAGTCCCCTGCAGGCACCCGTGGGGTGCAGCACCCTGAGGGTGCCTGCAATCCCCTCCCCAAGTGAAATAGCATGTCCACACTGTGGACATGCTATTTCGCTCCCTTATTTCGAGGACACTGTTTTTGTCCTTCGAAATAAGGTGTTTTGAAATAAAGAGTTATTTTGAACAGCTTGTTTCGAAACGTCTTGTTTTGAAACAAGCCCTTCCTGTGTGAACATAGCCAATGAAGGTCAGGACACAGTGTGAAAAAGATGGACATCAACATAATCATGAGAGTGTGCATTGGTTAGTTCTTGTAGTTAGGATGATGTTGTACTTCTCTCTGATACTCTGTGTCCTGACGTTTCTCATTAGGAGGTTTTTGAGTGGCTGCCTCCCTCATCTTCCTACCTGACATTTGCATGGAGAGAAAAGTCAATGCCTTCTCGTTCATCAGCTTGGCCATATTCCTACTTTTCAGGGCTTAATATGTAGATTGTGGCAGGCAGAGCTTAATAGTGAGGGTAATTAACCACTAGAGCAATTTACCAAGACTTGCAATGGGTTCTCCATCACTGGCAATTATTAGATCAAGATGGGATGTTTTTCTGATGTTATTCTCTAGGTATTATTTTTGGGGAAATTCTTTGGTCTGTGTGATCCAAAAGATCAGATTAAATGGGCACAACAATTGCTTTTGGCATTAGAAACTATGGATCTATAAATGCAGACCTTGTTCTGGAAGGAAAAGAAATTAAAGTTAGAGCTGGTTGGAATTTTTAAATCAAAATACGTCCCCAGTGGAAAATATGATTGCTTTCACATAGAATACTTCCATGAGGAAAAATGTCACTGTGACTCCAGATTAAGAGGACAATTTATGACACTTTTTCACATTAATATTTCATAACTGCAGTAAGCTATTGGAGCTATGCCATGTTTGGTACCAATAGAAAGGTTGTAACCTGCTAGCAATGATTATATGGGCTTATGTGTAGGAATTATAAATGTATTAAAAGTTAGGATTATGTCTGCAACCACTGCCTCCTTAACAGCCCATTAAGAGAACCACAGATACAATGTGCATAGGGAGAAGCCTGCTCAGCAAGTCACGAAGACTGACCATGTGACTAAACTCCATTTTGATTTGCAAAAACTCCACACAGTATGGGGAAGGCCAGAGGTGCTAAAAGGCAGCAGCCCAAGCTCCATTTTGTCTTCAGTCTCCAGTCTACCCATCTCTGGAACTATTCCTCTGCAACTGGACAAAGGACAGAGGTCCACACAGGCATTGAGTGTCTACCAGAGGAACAAGCTTGCAAACTCTGAATTCATCTAAGGACTTGCTTTACATGGACTCTAAATCATCTGAATTTATGTGACTTACTTTGACCCTTGAATTGCTCTCATATTTTGTTTCTTTTTTATGTTAAACCTTTTGTTCTAGTTACTAAAGGATTGGTTGGCAGTGTGGTATTTTGCATATGAGTCAACCCTATATTGTTCTGTGTAAAGTGGCTGGTCCTTGGAGGTCAGGAGAACCTATCTCTTTAAGAGACTGTGTGGCTAGGCTAGGTGTGAGCCAGATGAGCTGAAGTGCAACAAAGAAGACTGTTCCTATTTTGTTGTGCTTAATAGTAACTGGTGTGGGGAATCAGAAGCATGTTTTGTGACTGATTGGGAGACTGGTTTAAGTGCCACCCATCAGTGTTTGGAGAGTTTGGCTCTGAGCTTTGTAGCATGTCCTGATTTTTACATATTTAGGAGGTTATCCCAGGAAGACCAAGTCACAGTCACTCTTTTAGTTTCTGATCCGGAGAACAACAACAACAACAATAATAATAATAATAACCCTTTAGATTCAATGTTTGAAAAGGAAAGGAAATATTGTTAATGAGTAATGAAAAATGTTAATGCTAACATTGAATAGTTTCATTTTAATGGAAGACTTTGACATTTTTCCTTTTAGTATTCCCAATGCACAATTTTATAAGATTTTTTTTTCATTTTAGACATTTTGACTCTTTGTTCCAGTTTGGAATGGACAGCCATTTTGAAATGCCAAAAGAAAATTCTGTTTTGCCAACAGAACTAAAATAGAAAAAAGCCAACAGTACTAAAATAAACAGACAGCCTTTTTGCCCATTGCTGGCAACCTGGGCTCTGGTCAGGCGAGGCATTTTACAGTGCATCCATGCTGATTTCACATGTGGAGGTTCCTACGCCTGCCAGGCTGAACATAATTTGTCCCTAGCCACATGTCCCACTCCACACTATCGATTGTTTCCTTAGGTCTCAGGGGCTTTCAGTACCACAAAGCCAATCTCTGATGAGGTTCTAGCAGCTCTCCTGGACTGATGCTGCTTGAGACAAGAAGCTCTGGGGCAAGGCAGAGGGCAGAGAGAAAGAGAAAGCTGGGTCTGGGTTTGATGATGCAGAGGCCTCTGATTCTGAGTTGCCATCAGGGGACTGAGACTTATGAGAGCCAATCCCATACTTCCAATTCTGTTGTCATTTGATTGCCCAGGCAAGGACTGGTCTATTCTGTTCCAGAAAGATTCTTGCCCTATGCTCATTACCATGGTCACTGAGAAATTTCCAGTCATTCATGAAGCCACATGATAAACATCTGCCTTGTGTGGCTTACTCTCTCTCCTGTCCTCCTCCTGGGAGCACATATTGTGTGTGCGATGGTGTGAGCTGTTTTGGTAGAGTTTGGGTTAAGTGCCCGTGCTGCTCTGTTGTTTTTATGGGATAAGGCAGGAGCAAGCAGTGCATGCGGTCTTTGGGGAAAGAGGTAGGGAGGGTTCTTACTTCCTGTGGCTGGGTGTTCCATGGTTTTAGCTAATGAGGAATATCTGCCTTCTGCCCAGACGATCTGTACCCTGCTTGGTGTCTGCACAGCACAGAACACTTCAAAGCCTCTGCAAATGACATCACATCCATTCACATCTGCTTTCCCTTCCCCTGAGCTTTCCACAACCCTCTCTGGAGGAAACCACACTACACCACCTTCCTGTCCCAAGCACCATAGATCTGAGTGAGCAGTAAATGACACATTATGGGTGAAAGCTGGGCCTCGGGATGATTGGATTCTATCCCCAGCTCTGCAGGAGAGCGGAGTCTAGTGCATTACTGAAGGAGGGGGATCAAGAGCCAGGATAGCGGGGTGGCCACAGCTCTTTGAGGGCAGAATGATCTAGAGGGTTAGACTGAGGGGGCTGAGATTCAAGACTCGCAGTTTCTGTCCTGGATTTGGAAGGGACAGAGGCAGTGGACTAGAACAGGGGCACTGAGTGTCATTCAGAAAGATTCTACCCCCTAAGCAGGCAAATGCAGGATTTCTTTATAGAAGCAAGACTTCTGGTATGAAGCTCAAAACTCTTGACCCACCAGGGCTGAGGCCCCAGCCCCAGGCCAACCAGAAGAAGAGGGGGTTTGTTTCTTCCCTTCCCTGTAGGTGAGTCCTGGATGTTTACAGCCCCCCTCGGCACAGCTGCCCTGCTGGCCACAGACTGCAGCCTCACACAGGGTCCCAGCTGGGATCATTGCTCCTGAAAAAGGTTATTCAGGGCACAGGCCCCCAAGCCCAGCCCAGTGGGACCTCATGGGTCTTCAAGCCCTGTACCCAGCCTGGCCATGGTTCCAGTGGGCCTGGGGGACCCTGCACCTGGCCTAGCGCCACTCCTGGCTCCGGGGGTCCCTGTGCCTGAGCTGACACTGCTCCTGGTGGAGCTGGAGCTCCCTGTGCCCGGCCTGCTGCTCCTTCCCCTGCCCCCAGCCCACACGCAGCTCCTGAGCCCCTCCATCCCCCCATGCAGCGCTCACCTTTGCGGGAGCAGGGAGCCTCCAGACATCAAACTGCAGCTGGTTGAGATTGCCTGCCTTGCTTTGCCTGCGGTCATGTGCCTGGAGCACAGCAGAGTGGGAGATTTAAAAAGACTGCCAGCCTCAGCTACCAGGCAGAACTCAGAGCACTCTCCAGCACATTCAGGGTCCATGCCCATGTACCCAAGCCCAGCGAAGCCCCTGATTCCAGCATCTTTAGTTGACAGCTCTGGTAGGGAAGTGGGGCCTAGTGTTGGGGCCCTGGGTACCAGTAAGCCTAAAGTCTATCCCTGGCTCAAGAATGGAAGCAGGATCTAGTGGTTAGGGCTGGGGGGGGTGCTGGGTGGCAGGACTTCTGGGTTTAAGCCCCAGCTCTAAGAAGGGAGAAGCAGCTGTACCCTGATCATAATGGAGCAATTCTGCCTCCGACTCCATGCTGCCCTGGTTTATGGTGGGGGCAGCAGTCTGGGCCATGGCCTTGCTGAATGCTCTCTGAAAGGCTGAGATCATGGAGAGCCTCAGTATATGATTGCAGCCCTGGCCTGTGGAGACAGAAGGGTGGTTAAGGCAGTTTTAAGGTTGACTAAGGGGAGCTGGATGACATGGAGCTCCTGTGTCACTGGTGTCACCCTCTGCCACCTTGGCTATCAGGGTGGAGAGACAGCAGGGACACAGCAGAGGAAGGAGGGCATCACCACAGCCAACACACTCTGTAGGGTCTGTCGGAGAAGGCCAACCAGTTCCTGCTCAATTTGGTACCATGTTTAATATTATCAAACATTTCAACCCATAATATTACCCCCGACTAATTTAGTACAACACATATTAACACCATGACATATAATAGCCCTGATCACACACATTCAAAGCCAATAAACGTCCTCCATTTATTATTTAACACCATCAAACTAAAGCAGTCCAAGTTAAAAATTTTGCAAAAGCTGCCCCAAAACACATTTAGTAAAACCACTCCAAAATTAGCTTCTGCATCCCACTGCTCCCTGCCAGCCCAGGTCTGCATCCATAGGCCCTTGGGGAATGTTGAGGTACCTGGACCCTGCCCTTGGGGCAGTGGTGTACCAAGGGTCTCCGGCACCCAGGGGCCAACCCTACATTTGTGCCACCCTGCCCCCAGCACAGGTGCACAGAGCAGGAGGTGTCCTTGTACCAGCCCCGAGTTGCCCGGGGGGGGGGCTGTATCTATGGGGGGGAATGGGTGCAAGGGTGGGAAATGGGTGTAAATTCAGACTTTGTGCTTTGACTCCCCCTCATCCGCTGCTTTTATCCCGTGCATGGTGCTCACTGCTCAGGCAGGAAAGGTTTCCAGAACCAGTTTTGTTCTGTATTTTTGCAGGGGAGGCAGTGTTAATATAGATGGTTCCTACTGGTAAAAAAGTGCTTGTCCTGATTTTGATTTTTTTTTTTTTCCAAAATGCAAAGTTCTCATTTGGGAATTCAAGAAATGCCTTTCCCCTCTCTTCCCTGCTGGGCAGCAGTGGCCATTTCAGAGACTGAGGGAGGGAAAGGTGGTCTCAGCCAGCACTGTAACATGCTCTTCCACCACCTGGGGTGCGTTCCAATTGGAATGTGCCCCTTGCCATTAGCAGTGCTTGCGGCCAGCGTCCCAAAACGTGCCTATTAAATGAACAGCTCTATTGAGCTGCTCTGGTGCGCCCAGGGCAAAGCCCCATTGGCCCCGCCGTAGTTACGGCCCTGTTTTCAGCCTCCAGCTCTGCCCCTCCTCCCCAGCATCTTCAGGGCTGGAGGCAGCTTCAACCACACAGCAGGAAACTTGGGTGAACCCCCAGCTGAGCATGTTCTGTCCAGCCCATAGACCAGCCACACACCCACCCTCCCGGCTCCCACTCTCCCTTACTTACCATACTGCAGCACTGAGAGAATTCCTTATCCCAGCCAGGTAGGTCAGGGAACTCAGAAGTCGGGCTGCACCTAAGCTGGGGTGGGGCCCCCTATGTACAGCTGAAGGACTGGGGGAGAGAGGGTCAAAGCCCTGCCCTCCCCAACTCTTTCAAGGCTGGATGCAGCTTTGCAGCTTTATTCCCTTCAGTAGGAAGACTGGAGGGGCAGCCCTCTGGAGATTTAAAAATCTGACTGGAATCCAGGGGCATCGCTGGCACCTGGCACATGGGACAAGTGCCCCAAATCCCAGTGCCAGTGCTCTGAATACCAGGAATGGCCCCTGCTTCTCTTGGCCCCATCCCCAGCAACAGAGCTGGGGCTGGGCCCCCCCATGGTGGCGCTTGCCTCTTCCAGCCTCATCCCAGGCTGAGCTGTCTGCAGTGGTGCCTGCCGCCCCCATCCCCATCCCCAGTGGGGGATTCAGGGCCAGGCTGGTGGTGGCAGGAGGTCAAGGCTGGATCGGGCCCAGGCACAGAATCAGGGCCAGGATCAGGGTCCATGCCTGTGCCCTGGGTCTTTCTCTGGGGCAGCGATGCTCCTGCTGGAACCAACATCAATTGGGCTTTGCCAAGGGAGAGACTTGTCCCTAGAAAGGACACATTGACAGTCTTTGGCTGTCGGGCAGAGGAGGCATTTCTATGGGACTCTTGGTGGGTGGGAGGAGTTGGGCGAATCAAGAGGATGCTGGCCCGACATTCACCAGACTCACATTCCAAAGGAGCAGCCATGTTAGTCTAGTTCAGGACTCCTTGTTCATTTTACAGGCTCACACTGAGATGCTCGCAGAGTGTTCAACACTCACGCAGCTGACTGAGCTGCAGGGCCAGTGGAGACCATGGTGGGTGGTGTGGAAGGATGTTGGTGGGGGAGCTTAAAATAGGAAAATGTGTTGCTCTGTTATCTCTGTTTACTGACTGGCTCCCTTCCTTCTACCCTGCCTTACTTGCAGTGCAGTTCTGAGACACTAGGGATCCCTTTGAGACTTGGCCAGCCAGCTAGACTGGGAAACTTGGAAGCCCTCATTGCAGCTGGGCTGGGGTTGGCCCCATTGTCCAGTGCTAAGGGGCCAAAGGAGAGGCTTGCAGCTCCCAGCTTGTTCTCCCTTTTCCCCCTCCTTCAGGGCTGGAGGCCCCTTTCAGTCTCAGTGTAGCAGTGGGAGGCTGAAAGCAATACCCCCTCTCCCACTTCTAGAAGCCCATTCCAGGGAATCCAGGCCAGCCATTAGTGCACGCCTATGCTTGGCGCCAGCAATTCCTCACCTCCCTTACTTACCTTATTGGTCCTTAGGGAATCCCCCCTTGCTTCTCCTGCTGCCTGGAGAGAGCTAGTTCCCCAAGGGGAAAACAAACAAGAAGCCAAGCTGCCCAAAGGACAATATTTATGGACACATGAGCAGTTCCCTCATCGCCCCCTTCACCTGCCTCCTGGGTCCATACACAACTGCCTTGGGGACCTACCTGCCCAGCCTTCAGCCTGCAGGTCTAGGCCCTGAATTACGCATATACTGTGTGACCTGGGCCTCCTGGGCTAACCTTCTGAATGTGCCAAAATCAGGGCAAGCTGCAAAACCAGGGGCCGAATCCCCAAACAGCTGATAGGTGGGACTTAAACCATTCTCCTAGTTGGTAGCAAAACTTCCATCTGATTTCCTGCACCTGTCATCACCAAGCATAACAAAATAGAATCAGCCCCCTTTATTGCACATCAGCTCCTCTGGTCCCCACTTACCACTGGGTCTCTTAAAGAAATAGGTTCCCCTGACCCTAAATGGTTAGTCACATCACCCAGAACAACATAGGCTTGGATCTTACCCAAAATTCCATGCTGCCAGCCAATCCTTTAGTAACTACAACTAAAGGTTTAATATAAAAAGAAAAGAAGCAAAATGAGAGATGTTAATGGGTCAAAGTGAATCACATATATACAAATGATTTGGAGTCCATATAAAAGAAGTCCTTGAAGAATCTGTTGTTTGCCAGTTAGTCCAATTTCTCTGGTAGACACCCAGCACCTGGGTGGGTCTCAGTCCTTTGTTCACTGTAGAAAAATAGTTCCAGAGGAGAGTGCTGGTTGCAGACAGACTGAAGGCCAAATGGAGATGGGGCCATTGCCTTTTATCACCTCTGCTTTCCCCACGCTCTGAGTCCTTGCCAAATTAAAATGGAGTTGAGACACATGGTCAGTCTGGGTGACTCATCAAACAGGATTCTTCCTAGTCCTACAGTAACCAGCACCTTCCTTAATGGGCCTTTAAGAAGACAATGGTTTTATATTTCCAAAGGGATAGCCATGTTAGTCTAGTCCAGCAAAAAAAGAAGAAAAAAAAAAGAAGGAGTCGTGTGGCACTTAAAGAGTAGCAGATTTATTTTTTGTATGAGCTTTCGTGAGAGAAAATCCCACTTCATCAGATGCTTCGAAGATGGGTGAACTTACAGAATGGAATGAAAATAAATGCAAGGGGGTGTAAAACATAGGATCATGTCATACAGTAACAAAATCCTAGCAGTTGTTTGGTTTGAACCCTGGGAAGCCTGAAGTCAAATTACCTTTTGTAATGGGAAAAGAACCCATAGTCTCATAGCCACCCAGTCTAGGAATGCCTTAGAATCCAGTAACTTGGAATAAAAATAAACCAAATATATTCCCACTTTCTAATACATATTTGACATCTATATATAAACCATATAATCATTCCTAGCAGATTACATCCTTTCTATTGGTATCAAACATGGATTATTGCAAATATGAAGTGTTAATATGAAAGATAATCGTAAACAGTCCTCTAGATCCAGACAGCATCACATGCTGGTCACATGGTTTTACTGCAACCCTAAGCCCTGAGCCTTTTGTTAGTCATTTATAGGGGTTTTTCTTGATGAGCTGTGGTCACCTCTTGGGTGGGATATGGAATCTCTTTATATTGGGATGGGATAGTGAGGACTTGTGGGGGGTGCTGTGTGAGTGCAGGGGAAAATCTATGGGGGCTGCTGTGCAGAACAGGATGAGGGCAGGAAGGGATCAGGTGGCAGCTCTCGGGGTTGTGAGGCAGAGATCTACAATTGTTGCTTTGGGGCACAGAGTGGGAAGCCTGGAGGGATCTGGGAGCTCTGTGTGGAGAAGGTTTGGGACAGGGAGGTATCTGAGGTGGAAGCTGTTAGAAGCAGGCTAGAGGCAGGTAGGGATCTGTTCTAAGAGAAGGGATGGAGCCAGAGAGTTGGGGGAGTGAGGGCATTGTGAGTTTCACCCTCACATTGAAACCGGACAGTTTAGTCTCACTGTCTGACCCACGTCCAGGAAAACACAGCAATACCCCTCCCTCCACACCACCTCCACAGAGAATGTCTGGTGTCGTAAGGCTGTCTTGCTGAGGAGACATACGAGGAGGGCTCAGCCAGGTAAGTCAGACAAAGCTGGGTCTGCAAAGCCTGCAAGGTGGCCAGCTCTGTGCAAGCCACAAATAGAGCAGCTCAGCTCTGTGGCCTCTTGTGGTAAAGGGTCTGAGGCACCATCTGCAGAGACGGTCACCCACAGCCGGAGCAGCCACAGGCCAAGAACAGGCACTGAGACATAGTCAAGCTGTTGCAAAAATTGAGCCTGTTCACACCTGGAGTTGCATCAGAACCCACTTGGGTCCCTGAAGTGAGACTGGGTTGTGAGTGATTTGCAGGTGGTTTCTGCCACCCTTTGACCACTGTTTTCCATCTCATGAACCTCATGAAGTGCGACTGTGAATGCAAAAGCTTATGCAATAAATACATTTATTTGTCTTTAAAAGCACCACAGGACTCCTTTTTTTGTTTTGTTTTGCTGAAATAGACTAAAGTCATACCCCTCTGAAACTTGTCACCTTTTTGAGATGTAGCCCTTTGTTTTATAGACGTGGTGATGTTCAAGAAATGTGAGAAAGAAGAAGAGCTGGAGCTCCACCGTGAGCAAAGATGATGGGAAGGCAAGAATAATGACACAAAGGGACAGAAAAGGACAGACCATAATGAATCAAATACCCCCCCCCATGATCTCAAAATGATTATCCAGAATCTAAATCTATTTCCTTAAAATGCTAGGTTCATATATTTCAAGTCTGGAAGGGACCATAGTTATCATCTCGTCTGATCTCCAGCATCACACTGGCCATGGAATGGTCCCTCAACAATCCCTAGAGCAGAACTTTCGAGAAATATCCAAGCTTGATGTAAAAATTTCCTGTGATGGAGGATTAACCATGAACCTTCGGAAATTGTTCCAATGGTCAATTTCTCTTGTTAAAAATTTACCCCTAGTGTCCAGTCTAAATTTGTCTAGGTTCAACCTCTGGGATTTATGCTGACAGAAATGCACTGGATCCTCTTCAGGGGACAAGGCCACATTCCAGGTTTATTAGGAGAAAAGCACAATTGCATTAATAACTAATAACTGATACTTAAGACTCACAGACACACCCCAAAATTCTGCAGCTAACAGTCCAGGTACCACTCCTGATCATAGCTTGTGATCCTAGCATCAGTTCATGCTCTGTGCTTGTGGTGGTTAACTGACCAGAGAAGCTGGGTATGAGAAAAAGCATGGTCTCTGCTGCGACCACACTGATGCTCTTTGATGTTGCTAAGCAGAGTGTTACTCAAAACTTTCCGTTCTCACCCATCGTATTATAGGTTTTAGTTTTAGTTTTAAAGTAAGTCTATAGATTCTTCTGTCATGCTGCCTCAGGGTTCTGTGTGACTACTGACCACTAGTTAATTACAGACGTGGCTTTCATCTTGTAATAGTTCTTTGTATAGTTTCTAGTGTGAATTCATCATGCTTTTTAGGGGCTCATCAGCTTTCTTCAGCCATGAAGCCGGTACTGGCATTTGTACTCCACCTGGTCATCAAGACAGGCTGGTGCTGGAGGCTGATTCCATATGGTATGCATATCTCATCCACACATCTAAATGGAATTATACAAGCTTAAATGAAGTCACAGAAAGATTTAGACTAGAATGGACTAAACTGAATTTCTGTTACAATATGGAATCATGTGGGATTGTAGTTACATTATTATAGAACAAGCAATTAAAAAGAGCTACTTTGGTTACAACATTAAAGAGTGAATACTTTACAGCTATGGTACTTCCAATGATGGCAATAAGGAAATGAGTGATTAAAGGACAATTTCTATTATGACAATTTTTCTAACGATTTCCATCAGTGAGAGGATGAATGACGTATATAACGAAAGAACAAGCTACAAGTGACTTAAAGACAAGTGGTTCAGCAAGTTTTACCAGTGATAACTATATTGATACCAAAGGGCGGCATTCTTAGTTAATGAATGAGCGCGGCTCTATCAAGTGACTTATTTAATGAGCACCCTACAGCAGTTTTATGAATGAACACAGTTCCATTCACATTAATATGTAAGTAATTAAATTTAAAATTTTCATTTAAAAATCAAACAATAAATTATTTTCATTTTATAGATGTACCCCTACATGACCACTAGATAAAAATCTTCCTCAGCAGAATAGCCCCTTCTGAAACATTTGTTCCCCATGTAGGTACTTAATTATGGACTAGGATCAAGTCACCCTTTAACTATCTATTTGTTAAGTTGAATAGATTGAGCTCCTTGCATCTATCACTATAAAGCCGGTTTTATAACACATTTGGTCATTCTTGTGGCTCTTCTCTGAATAAGGCCAAGAAAATTCACTTGCTCCAAAAGACTATTTTGGGGTGAAGAGGAAACTACAGGGTCCAGCAAAAGGAAGTCTTCATCATCCTCCACACAAATATTTGCGATTCCATCCCATCCCTTACTCAGCTGGCTCCAACCCTGAGTTGCTGGTGGTTTTGGGGCTGCGTGCACGTTGCCGGTACCTCAGGAACTCATCCTCCATGGTGAGGTAGAAAATGGGATTGAGGCAGCTGTTGAAATACATCAGACAAGAAACAAAAATCCTTCCTAAATTCAGAAGAGGAAGACGGTTTGTAGCTGAGATCTGGAGGAAGGAGAAGATGTAATATGGTAAGTGGCAGATGAAAAAAGTTGGGATCAAGCCAAAAAGGATCTTGAGTGGTTTGGTGGACTGGACCAGCCCTCGTCTTCTCAGCATGGCATCTTGAATGATGTAGAAGGTTGGGATCACAATCAAGGCAAATGGGATCAGAAACCCAACCATGAACTGGATCACAACGGCGGTCTTCAGCCTCCCCTCCTCCAATGGGAAATGAACCTTGATATCAACAGGTGAGAGCAGATATTCCAAGAGATCACAGTATCGGAAGCTGAATCCAACAGATGCAGCCCAGGCACCCAGAACCATGCAGAAAGAAAGCCTGTGTGTGCAGTGGTTCTGAGCCCATGCAGGGCATGCCACAAGGATGCAGCAATGGATGCTGAAGCCTGCAAGGAGGAAGGGGCTGGAGAACATGTGGAAGGTGGTGATGGTACTGCTCACCCTCTCAGCCCAGCCTAATTCCTGGATGAAGTTTAGGATGAATCTGAGGGGCAGGGTGATGACGAAGAAGAAATCTGCCATGGCCTGGTTCAGGAACCACATGGATCTGACTCTCCGCTCCACACGACAGCCAACAATGAAGAGGATGTAGCCATTCAACAGCAGCCCAGCAAGGAAGACAAAACCACACACCACCAGGATGAAAATTAAGAACTCCATCCTCAGAGGAGATGCAGTCACAATGTCTGTCCTTGTCTTCAGGTCTCAGTTTCACTGATGGCAGTGCAGATACTGTACTGAGCAAAGGAAGGAAGAATGAATAAAAGGTCTCCAGGAAAGGACAAGGACACATACAGAAAGCAAGAGAGATGACGCAATGAGGATCTGCAGAGTTTATAAACTCCCTAGATCCTGAGCTAAACTCAGGTAGTATCAGATTCCTGTAGGCGAATGGCACTAATGACTTGATAGTATTAGAATCAAGAAATCAAAGAACAACAGGGTTAGAAGGGACAGGAAGGATTATCTAGCTGAGTTGTATTTGTTCCATTTAGACTCTGTCCCAGTGTTTTTTGTTTTTACATAATATTCTTTTGTTCAGCAAACCAAATATTTAAAAAATCCCACTTTTGCTAATTTTTTTTTTTTTTTTTAATTTCTAGATAAGGGGCCGTGGATGCTGGAGGACCTGAAAATGCAGAGACAAATATTGGAAAGAAGCCAGGGAGCCTCACTAAAATTTCTAAAGATCTTCTTGCCTTTAACTTTTCACAGGAGCTGATCCTTCCTGTCTAAGTTACTAAAAAGTTAGTTAATTAATGATGGGTTTGCCCTCCTTTTTAAATAATGAAAATTTGTAAAGTGATTCTTCATCTCCCTGACCCTATTTTCAAGTGAAGGTTTTGTCCAGTTTGCACAAATTTGTAGAGTGAGTTAGTAGAGAAGTCAAAATTCCCACTGAAAATGCCTTTTATGAAAACCTTCAGTGATGGAGAGCAGCTCCCAAAGGCGAAGGAAAGTAAAATTGAAACAATGGAGTTGACTAAAAAGGCACCTGAAGAAACACCAGAAGATGAAGAGTAATGAGGCAAAAGATTTTTTTTTTTAAGAAAGATATTGCATGAGTTAATTTTAGTGGCTACATGGGGAGTCAGGACTCTTGTGTTTTACCCCAGACTCTACCACTGAACTGCTGAGGAACTTGGACAAGTCACATCACTTCCCTAGGCCCCATTCATCCTCTGAGCATTGTCTGTTTAGAGCTAGTTGTGACTTGGATTGCTGTGACTCGGATCTGTGCTGCCCCAGCCCTGGACAGGTGTGGGGGGCTCCTTTAGTTCTGACCATGATGCACCTAACAGAAACAGACAGGAATGGTGACCGTGAATTGAATTAATGCAAACACATGCAAATATTTGACAATTGAACCCAAAGAGAGAAGAAAGATGTGACAACAGGACTCACAAACTATTTCAACCAACTGTATTCATAGCTAACAAAGGGAGCGGATGGGGCAGTAGGAAGAGGGAAAATCCAGGGAACAGTGGTGGTGTCGGGAAGAGATCTAGGGGGGCAGCCAGAGTGTTGGCCTTATTTTGTTACCTACCTCTTAGAGAGATGCAGCATTCCACGCCCCTGATGTGATGGCTGCAGCTCGGTCAGACTGGCTCAATTCAGAGCAGGAAGTCGTTCTTGTGCGGGTGTAACTGGAGGGGTGGGGAAGAACAGGGAGGAAGAGAGAACACAGGGCATGACTGGGTCCAATCACATCTGCAAAGACTGGAAGGTCTTTTACAGTTGTTACTGCGAGGGGATGTCACACAGACCTCAATCTCCCCCTGCTGGGGGTTAGCCAGATTCTTGCATTTGGCTGTGCACATCCTGGACAGGCAGGCAGGGCCCTTCTGGACAGCTGCAGCTGTGGCTCAGCCACGTCCACTCAGCTCCACTGAGGAAAACCCCAGGAGCAGAGACTCTAGCTAGGACTTTACTTCCCTATTTAGGAAGAGAGACCA
The DNA here is from genome assembly GCA_007922195.1 of Podocnemis expansa. Classification (NCBI taxonomy): domain Eukaryota; kingdom Metazoa; phylum Chordata; order Testudines; family Podocnemididae; genus Podocnemis; species Podocnemis expansa. The sequence continues at coordinate 1,106,225 of ML682132.1, forward strand.
GAGACCTGCTGAGGGTCAGATACATGAGATTCTCAGCCCTTCTTTTTTTGCAGGGGACTCACCCATGTCACAAGCTGGTCAATGCTTAGAAAACCCTCCCTCTGTGCTAGAGACCACACAGACCACAGCCCATTGTCTCACCTGCCTTCATCTCTCAACCTTTGCCTGGAGGCCTCAGGCCAGCCAGTAACTGAGGGGCGTTTTTCAGCTCAATGTGACAAAGAGCCAAGGCCATCCTGGGATGCATCAGAAGGGGAATGTCCAGTTAGCTCAGAAAGTGATTTTCCCTCTGGGTATGGCCATCGTGCAACTGCTGCTGGGATCCCTTGTCCAGCTATGGTGCCAGCCAATTAAGAAGGACATTGATGTGTTGGGAGGGTAAAGAGAAGAGTTAAGACAATGATTAGTGGAATGGACGCCAGACTTGACAAAAAGAGACTCAAGGAGCTCGGTCAGCTCAAGAGATCAAAGAGAAGGTGAACGGATGCCTTTCTCATAATCTCTTAATAGCCATGAGGGGAACAAATATTTGATCCTGAGTTCCAAAGGGTAGTCATGTAGTCTAGTTCAGCAAAATAAGAAAGGAGTCCTGTGGCACTTAAAGACTAACAAATTTATTCATAACCAAGGAGAACATAATAATATGATATAATCATAATAATAAATTTGTTAGTCTTTATGTGCCACAGGACCCCTTGCTTATATTTGATACTGGGCTCTCTGATGTAGGAGACAAAAGTCTGAGACGATCCACTGGGTGGAACAAAATCCACTAACTAGACAAGGTTGCAGATTCATAGCTTGCACAGCCAGAAGGTTGCATTGTGATCATCTCACCTGAATACCTCCAGGAAGCGGTCTCCAGAGTTTCTCCAAATGAATACTTTGAACAGAGCTTTTAGAAAAGCATACAAGCTTGCTTAAAGATAGCCAGAGACAGAGATTCCACCACACCAATTAGTAAATTGTTCTGATGGTTAATTACTCTCACTGCTAAAAATTGACTCCTTATTTCTAGTCTCAGTTTGTCTAGCTTTAACTTACAGCCGTTGGATCGTATTAATGTTTTCTCTGACTGATTGAAGAGCTAGCTATTAAATATTTATTATACGTGTAGATACTGACTGACTTTGTTTAGGTGACCATTAAATGTCTCCTTGTTCGATAAATAGAGAACATCTCACTGTAAGTCAGTGGTTCCCAAGGTTTATGGTTCTAGGTCCATAAATGTCAATTTTTATGTCCCCGGTGGGCCACCAGTCTATCAGCTCCTAACAAATATATTGATGTACACATTGGAACTGGATGGGAGGCTGGCGTTTTAGCCTGATTCCCAAATGCAAGCAGCTACCAAGTGGGAGGTGGGTGGCTGCAGCCCACCTACGACTGTGCACTGGAACTGGGTGAGAGGCTGGTGGCTGCAGCTTACTTCCTAGCCAGCAGGAGGAGAGTGCTATCAATTCCGAAAGTCCATGAGGACCACATTTGTCCCATGGGCAAGGATTTGGGAACCACTGCTGTAAGGCATCTTTGCTAATCCTTTAATTATGCACAGGGTTCTTCTCCTAATAAATTATACATTTCTAACAATGTAGGGAATTTATTTTTAAATTTCATTGTATTGCTTCAGGGCTTAATAGGGACTTTGGATTTTTCTCCCATTACAACAGGTGAGTTGACCTCATCTTCCTCTGTATGCTGTTCCCCAGTGTTTGAATCTTTACAACTGCTTTGATTTGCTGTTACAGTGTGACATGTTCCCATGACTTACACTTCCCTGCATTTATTTCCTCCCATTCTGTAAGTTCCCCCATCTTCAATGCATCTGACAAAGTGGGATATTCTCCCATGAAAATTCATGCAATAAATAAATTTGTTAGTCTTTAAGTGCCACAGGACTCCTTGTTTGTTTTAAGTACCAAGAAATATCAGTTCAGTTCAGAATGACCTTGTCTGGGGACTCTCAGAGCAAAATTTGTACATGCCCAAGGCAACTCCTCATTAAACCCAGCATATAATATTCAGAGAATGATTTTGCAGCTGTTTTAATTTCTCTGGAATAGAGCCAGGTATGAGGTAGAGTAACAGAAGGCAGCCTCATGGTGGTGCTATCTGATAAGAAATTCAGCAACACAGAGCTGGCAGCGAGAGAAAGGCCCATGAGGAAAGCGCTTTTTTATTCTGGAAAAGGATCCAGTGTTGTGACTGCTTTTGAAGAATGCGTAGTGCCACTATTATGGTGGTGATATACAATTGTAAAGGGAATTAGGGAAATTTAATACCAGTGGTCCAGTATACATGAAAACAGTATTATCTTGCATGATGGACATTACAACAAGGTGTTTGATTTGAAGACTCTGTATAGGCAAGGTATTTATGTGACCTTTGCTACACTACATATAACTCTGAAAAAGCCACGCTTGTCAGCATAGCTGCTGGCTCTGCCTGAGCATACAGTAAACAGAGGGCACAAGCCTGAGATATCCCATGATGCTCTGCAAGATGTCAGTACATGGAGAAAGACCACCAATGCAAAGGCCAGCACTGTCAGCTGTGTGATATCCAGGGACTGCAGAAATCCATTTGCTGTGAAAAAATGTGGAAAAACATGGAATTTGTGGTTTTATAAAAAAATCTTTCTTTTTTATGTTTTGTGAAAACATTAAAAGATATATTAACTATTAAATACTTTTTACTAAATGTTCCAGTGTCACCTATTCAATGCACACAGCCTCCCTCTGCCATGGCTGATTTTTGTATGAGCTTTAAATTCACATTTCCAAAGGGATAGCTGTGTTAGTCTAGTCCAGCCAAAAAAAAAACAAAAACAAAAACCCAAGGAGTCATGTGGCACTTTAAGACTAACATGCGAAAAATAAATCTGTTAGTCTTAAAGTGCCACATGACTCTTTAAATTCACATAGCTAAATGTACTTCAATAACGTGCTTCCAATGTACAGAGGTCATTCAGTGACATGTTCATGTTTTGTGTCTTAAGGTAAATTTACTTTATTTACTTTACTAAGTAAATTTAATGTACTTCAATTTACCTTCAGATGCCAAGCATGCACAGACATTAAAATAATCCTGGGGACCACAAATCTGATGGGCCCAGATTACAGAATCTGAAACAACTGGGCCAGAGGCGGCTTTAGGTTTTCTGGGGCCCTAGGCAAAGGCCCACTGTGGGGCTCCCTATAGGAACTAAACTCATATAATAAAAAGCATAGCATTTTTGTTCTCTTTAAGAATTTGGAAAGTGAACTGGACTGCTTTTGTATTGCCTATTCAAAAGCCAACATTTTCCCCCTTTTTTCAGCACCTGACGTACTTCCTTTTATTACCCAACTCATCTCCCACTGAGGTCCACGTCCACCCGTCCTTATACTTTATTATTAATAATCTCTTTCTGTTTGAACCTAACAATACAATCCTGCAAATGAAATGAGCATCACAACAGATCACAATGCCACATCATCCAAGCAACAACATTTCCCACATATAAAATTTCATGGAAAAACCCCAACAACAACAAAATCAAATTTCATAAAATGTCAACCCATTTTAGTAAAAATAATTCTTCCAAGTTAGCAGAAAGCATCCCAGAATGCAAATTCCTTAATATCACAAATGTTGTGGAAGGGCTAGGAATGTCATGAACTAGGAAATAAAAGTGCCTCCAGCCCTGAAGGAGAGGGGGAGGAAGGGTAAGGCTTAGAGCTGTGACCCTATTTTCTGGCCCCCTAGAGCCGAGCATAGGGGACCCACCCCAGTCCAGCTGCAGTGAGGGCTTCCAAGTTCCCTTATCTATCTGGCTGGAAATTCACAAAGAGATTCCTATTGTCTCAGAACTGCAAAATTATAGGGAAGGAGGGTGGAGGGAAGGGAGCCAGTCATGGGGACTCCTGGAGCTTGTAGGTGTGCAGGCTAAGGGCTTGAATAGATGTAACCTGCTGGGGTGAGAGCTGCTGTGCCCCCAATTTAGTTTCTGGCTGCAGCTGCAGAGGCTGAGCAGTGAAGCTGAAAAACCTACCTCCAGCACCAGCAGCTGTTAAGAAGTCAGAGATAAGGGGCAGCCCCCCCACAGCTCTAGCTCAGCTTTCTTGTTACTGCTTTTGGTACAGCACACAGTGGGAACTGCTGCCTGGCAGTGAAGAGAGATAACAAGAGCTCTGTATCTTAAGGCCCTCTCCTTACATTCTCTGGAGCGCCTCCGAACCCCACATGACTTCCTCTCCCCTGGCCCTGCAGCTGAGTCACCCCAGCTTAGGTGCAGTCAGGATTTTCAAATTCCCTGACCTAACAGGCTTGGGGGATATCATAAGAAAGGGAGAAAGGGAGCCAAGGGGACTCCTAGAACTGAGGGTGAGGGGTGTGTGCACTATGGGCTGCTGGATAGAACATGCTTATGTGGTGGTTCCCACATTAGCTGTGTCAGGGCTTCCAGCCTTGAAGAAGCTGTGGAGCAGGGGAGACCTGGGGGCTGAGACCACCCTTCTCTCCCTCAATGTCTGAAATAGCCACTGCTGCCCAGGGAAGAGAGGGGAAAACATTTCTGAATCCTCAAATATGACTTTGCATCTTAAAAACAAACAAACAAACAAAAAAAGAAGAAAGAAAAGCAGGACTAGTACTTTTTTACCAATAGGAACCATCTATATTAACACTGCCTCCCCTGCCAAAATACATAACAAAACTGCCCCTACCGTGAAAAGTTCAAATGCCTCAGGCTGCCTGACCAGTGAGCACCATGCACAGGGTAAGAGTTGGGGGAGGGGGGTGAGCAAAGCTTGCATAGGCACCCATCCTCTCTGCCCCACAGATACAGACCCCCTCCTCAGAGCAGCTTGGAGACGGTACCAGGACACCTCCTGTCCTGTGGGGGGGGGGATGTAGGGTTGGCCCCCAGGAACCAGAGACCCTTGGTAGCCCACTGCCAGAATGGAAGAAAAGAACAATTTCAAATGACCACTTTATATTCTGAGTCCCTTTAATAGTTGGAAGAGTTGTGCATGTTTCCATTACTTTAAGCCTCAGCTATGGCAATTGACTCCACTTCACAATATACTTAACACCTAACATTTCCATCACTCAGCACCATCACCATACCTGCTCTTTTAGTATCAGCATTCTTTCTAAGTCTCCCCCTCCACCCACTTGCCCCTACTGCTGGCCCCAATGTCCTTCCCTGCAGCCCTGGTTAACTTGTCCCCTCCCCTCACCCCTGGGAACTGTGACATGGAGGGTCTAGGTCTGTCTATGAGCTATTTCTATGCCCCCACCCATTATTATAGCATTTTGAGCATCACACAGTCCTTAATGCATTTATTCTCACCTAGCCCTCTGAGGCAGGGCAGTGCTTCTGTTCTCACTATACAGTAACAGATGGGTTGGGAACTGAGGCACGGAGAGGCTAAATGAGTTGCCCAAAGAGGCAAGAGAGGTAGCACAGCTGGAAGTTAAATCCATGTCTCCAGCTACCCTGGCTCCCAATGCCTGTCCTCTTGCCCATCCCTCACCATCCCTGGCTCCTCCCCAACACCAGTACCCTTTCCCTCCCTTCCCTGCAGCCCCAGCTCAGCTCACTAACCCCCCTGTAGGGATCTCCCTAACACCCCCCCAGCACTTCCCAACAACCCTACAGTTAGTAACAGTGTTATACCAATTTAGTGAGCACCCCACAATACCCCCTACACCTTCCCTTACCCCTACCCCCTAATTTCAAGTCCTGGGGAGAATACTATCTCCTGGTCCCCTACCCCACCCCCACTCCACCCCATAGGTCTAGGGGATGGGGCCCTCACACTTACCTGGGACCCTGGGTGGGAGCCCTAGGTGACTGCCTGCCTCACCTATCCCAAAAGCTGCCTCTGAATTGGGCTCACACATGCATGAAGAAGGCCTGGACAATACAGGAAGGGGTTCCAGAGATTTGGAAGGCTCTGAGGACCATCAACTAATACTTTAACCACTGAGCATGCAAGTTATGAAAAGATGCCCAAAACTTTAAAAATCACCCAAACAGCCCAAGTCACTGACTTTTGGAAGGGACAAATTTCACCTTGATGTAAATGGCTATGTCTACGCTACAGGGCTCGGTTGAGCCGGCTTAATAAAGTCTGCTTAAAGTAGACCGTATTAAGCCGGCTTAGCATGTCCACACTCAAAATGCCAGGAGACTGCCCACGTCCATACTGTCAGCTTCTAGATCGCTGTAGAAGTGGTGCATTGTGGGTACCTGGCCCACAGTGCACCACAGCAGAGGTGCCCCTCTCTTCCAGTCACTCCTTTACTATAGGAAGTGAGTGACCACACCAGCCTCCATACTGTGTGTGGCAACAGGGAGCCCAGGGAGGCCAGGTAGCCTAATGTAGCCCAGTGACGTGCCAGAGCAGCACCCCATACCCTCTCTCTGTTGCCCAGACTCCTCCGGCTCTGGACCAGGTGCTGCAGGGCAGCTGCCAGCGCAGAGGCAGGGTGCAGCAATAGTTAAAGACTTAAACACCAGGAAACAGCACAGAAAGGAAGGTGAAGTCAAACGACCTGTTATAATGGGGAAAAAAAATCCATAGTCAGGATTTAATCCTGCTTTCATACAATCTAATCTAAAAGAAATAGCAAATTTCTTTCTTTCCATGTGCTATTTCTCAGTGTTTGAATCTTAACAACTGCTTTGATTTGCTGTTAGAGCGTGACCTGATCATATGTCTTACACTCCCCTGCATTTATTTCCTACTATTCTGTAAATTCCCCCCATCTTCAAACTGTCTGATGAAGTGGGATTTTTCTCCCACAAAAGGTCATACAATAAATAAATTTGTTAGTCTTAAACAGTGCCTCTGGACTCCTTGTTTGTTTTACAACAATATGGGGGGGTCCTTTGAGAAGGGGAGACACACAGGGTTGGTCGGAGAGGGGGAGAGACAGGCAGGGTCAGGCTGAAAAGGACAAGGGGGAGATGGGGGTTTGGGCTGAGAAGGGCAAGGGGAGAGACCCACAAGTTTGGGCAGAGAAGGGGGAGACACTGAGGATTGGACAAAGAAAGGCCGGGGGGAGACACACAGGTTTGGGCAGAGAAGGAGTGAGACAGGCAGGGTTGGGCTGAGAACGGGGGAGACATGCAGGACAGGCTAAGAACAGGGGAGATGTGTGGGGTGGGCTGAGAACAGGAGAGACATGCAGGGCAGGCAAAGAACAGGGGAGACATGCAGGGTCAAGCAAAGAACAGGGGAGACATGTGGGGCAGGCAAAGAATGGGGGAGACATGTCTCCTTTTAGCCCCACTTCTGCATATTAGATAGGCTGCAATCTGCCCTTTGGTTTGCACAAATCCAGGTTTATATTGGGATCCATGCCCTAGTGAGACTATCAGGGGTCTCAAAATCAAATCACTATGAGGGCCACATAAGGATTAACTAGTACATTAGCCTGAGGGCTGCACCACTGAAACCTTTTCATACAGCAATATTGATAATGACAGTGATGTTGTAGGCCACAGGAAATAACTTTAAGGGGCCACATACAGCCCATGGGCTGTGAGTTTGAGAACCCCTGGTGTAAGTAGCATGATCCACTCTTATGTCTGACTGGTCTAAAGAAAAACAACACCTCTGTTACTTACAGAGGACCCAAATGTTACCTAGTGACCATTTGAAGTATAAATTTATGACAAAATGACTGACTTTGATTCTTTTTGATGGAGTTGACTAGCTTTATAGTGCATTCAAAGGAATGCTCACAGCTCCAAGCTCTTTAGTCAGAAAAGTTTCCCCGACCCTGATGGGCCAGTCACAGTACACAGACCAATATAAGTTTGGATCATACCCAAAACACAATGCTGCCAGACAATCCTTATTAACTAAAACTAAAGGTTTATTTTAAAAAAGTAAAGAAATTAAGTATGAGAGATGTTAAAGGGTCAAAGTGATTTACATATATATAAATAATTAAGAGTGTAGGTTCAGCTAGTCAGATTGGAGTTTGCAGGCTTGTTCAGTTCCTCTGGTAGGCATCCAGTGCCTGGGTAGATCTCAGTTCTTTCTTCAGTTGCAGATGAGTAGATCTAGAGTAGTTGTTGACTGAAGACTGAAGAAACAATGGAGTTTGGTGTAGCCACTTTTCTCACCTCTGGCCTTCCCCATGCTGTGTGAAGATTTTACAAATCAAAATGGACCTGAGTCACTTGGTCAGTCGGGATGACGCACTGAGCAGGTTTCTTCCTACACACATTGTGCCTGTGGTTGCCTTAGTGGGGCATTAAGGAGACAATGGCAGCAGAAGTGTTGTCTGCGCTTTTACCCAGTGTGATGCTGTCTGGGTTTAGGGGATTGTTCATGATTACGTTTCACATTACTACTTTATATTTGCAATAATCTGTATGTTATATGCCATGTTTGGTACCAATGGAAAGGTTGTAATCTTCTAGTCATGATTATATGGTTTATATGTATGTATGTATCATATCTGTACTAGAAGTTAGGAACAGGTATGTTCTATTTGTGTTTCAAGTTATGGGATTCCAGGGCACTTCCAGACTGGTTGTCTACAAACATTTGTTTCTCTTAATGGCCCATCAAGGAAGCTCAAAGGGACAGTAGGCTCAGGGAGAAACCTGCTTGGTGAGTCACACAGACTGACCGTATGACTCAACTCCATTTTGATTTGCAAAAACTCCACACAGCACAGGGAAGGCCAGAGGTGATAAAAGACAGCAGCCCTATCTCCTTTTTGTCTTCAGTCTCCATTCGGCAACCAACACCATCTTCTGGAACTATGATGCTGTAACTGAAGAAAGGACTGAGACCCACCCAGGTGCTGGGTGTCTACCAGAGGAACTGGGCTAACCTGCAAACTAAATATTCTTCAAGGACTTGCTTTCTATGGTCTCTTAATCATCTGTCTGTATGTGATTCACTTTGACCCTTTCACATCTCTGTTTATTTCTTTTCTTTTTACATTAAACCTTAATTGTAGTTACTAAAGGATTGGCTGTCAGTGTGGTAATTTGGGTGAGATCCAAGCCTATACTGTTCTGAGTGATGTGGCTGGCCCTTTCGGGTTATGAGAATTTATTTCTTTAAGAGACCCAGTGACTAGGTGGGGACAAGAAGAGCTGATGTGCAATAAAGCGGGCTATTTCTATTTTGTTATGCTTTGTGATGACTGGTGTGGGGAATCAGAAGCATATTTTATTACTTTCTGGGAGACTGGTTTAAGAAACACCCATCAGTGGTTTGGGAGTTTGGCCCTTAGTTTTTCAGCTTGCCCTGATATTTGCACATTCAGGAGGTTATCTCAAGAGACCCAGATAGCACCCAGAATCACATAAGTTGAAATACAGATATAAGAAACAAATTCATAACTTCTAATATAGATATGACAACTACACCTAAATAATATAATAATTTTTAACAAGTTACCATCTTTCTATTAGAAATGAGGACTTCCAGAATGGTAGAAAAATAAATGCAGGGAAGTAGAAGTCATAGGATCAGGTCAGACTGTTACAGGAAATCAATGCAGTAACTGAGATTCAAACACTTTCTGGACACTACAGTGCAAATTAGTGATGGACAGATAAACATTACCCTATACCAAAAACCTACTGATCAGTATAGTTACCTATGTCTCTCGAGCTTTCATCCAAAACACACAACAGGATCAATTGTTTACAGCCAAGCCCTAAGTTTTAACCTCATTTGCTCCAATCCCTCACACAGAGACAGACACCTTCAGGGTCTCTATCAAGCAAATGTTCTTAAAACTACAGTACCACTCTGTGGAAGTAAGAAACAGTTCGATGGAGCCAGGTGAGTACCTGAGCATCAGCTACTACAGGAGAAGTTGAAGAAAGAAAACAACAGAACCCCACTAGCCATCACCTACAACCCCCAACTCAGACCTCTACAGCACATTGTCAGGGATCTACAGCCTATTCTACAAGATTATCCCTCACTCTTTCAAGCCTTGGGAGATAGACCTCTCCTTGCTTAGACAGATCCCCAGTTTTAAGCAGATACTCAACAGCAACTACAGACCGAACAACAAAACCATTAAAGCAGGCACACATATCTACACAAAAGACAGCACCACAGGAGGACCTAACCAAGTCAGCTATCCCATCAATGGCTCATTTGTCTGCTCATCCACCAATGCAATTTATGTCATCATGTGCTAGAAATCCACCACCACCACCACCCTGTCTTTTATATCAGACAAGCAAGATAGTCTCCATTCTAAAGAATAAATAGATACAAGTCTGAAATAAAAAATTACAACATTCAACAACCAACAGAAGAGCACTGCAGTCTCCTTGCTCACTCCATTTATGAGTTGTTAATAGATGTGCTCAAACAAATGGGCAATAAATGAAAGATTCAGATAGAAATTGCAGAATTGGAATTCATATGGAACTCTGACTCTTGCTTCAGGGCTAAATAAGGACTACAGATTTTTTTCTCATTACAATAGGTGATTTGACCTCACTGTCCTCTATATTTGTTCCAAAATGTTTAAATCTAAACTACTGCACTGATTTGGGGGTAACAGTCTGACCTGATCTTATGACTTACACTTCCCTGCATTTAGTTTCCTCCCATTCTATAAATTCCCCATCTTCAAAGTGTCTGACAAAGTGGAATTTTCTCCTGCAAAACCTCATGTAATAAGTAAATTTTTTGTCTTTAAAAGTGCTACAGGACTCCTTGTTTGTTTTAGTCCACTTAAAGACTAACACATTTATTTTTCACATGAGCTTTTGTGAGAGAAAATCCCACTTTGTCAGATGTTTTTGTTTTGAATTGCTGTTACAGTGTGACCTGTTCCTATGACTTACACTTCACTGCATTTATTTCCTACCATTCTGTAAGTTCCCCCATCTTCAAAGCACCTGACAAAGTGGGATTTTCTCTCACAGAAGCTTATGCAAAAAATAAATTTGTTAGTCTTTTAGTGCCACGGGACTTCTTGTTTGTTTGTTTTACTGAGCTAGACTAACACAGCTACTCCTTTGGATCTTGTTTATTTTGCTGAACTAAATTAACATGGAAGTTTTCTACTGACAGAAAATATGGCATATCTCTTAAGAGTATTGCAATTATGAAATATTTTTATGAAAAACAAACAAACAAAATATTGCATCCTGAAGCCAGAGTGTAACAATTACATCACAGTGGCTTGCAGATCTTCTTGGGTATGAATGTGTGTGTGTGTGTGTGTGTGTGTGTGTGTGTGTGTACACTCACGTTTGCTACTGCTTTTTGACACTCTTATATTTACAATAAATGTGGTACACCGGGTGGAGTGCAGTCAGGCACGCTTGGCAAGATGTATCCTTATTAGTGTTTCAGTTAGTGTTGTTCTGTGTCTGGCACTGATATCATTTTGGCTGCATGTGTGAATGTGTGCGTGACCGTGTGAAGATGTGCTCCCTCAGGCTTACACAAGGCTCAGATCTCTAGTGGGAACTTTGTTAGCCCAGTGATCTAAAGCCTGGCTTGGATCTTAAGCAGGAACTGAGTTAGCCTGGTGATCCTAAGCCGAGGTGTTTCTTTTGTTAATGCTTTGGGTTACCTTTGGCTCAAATCTCAAGTGAGAATTCAGCTCAGTGATTTGGAGCCTAGGAGTACCCTGTGTGCAAGAGGTAAACTGAGGCAACACTCATGATTGAGAAAACCAAGACAACCATGGATCCTTGTAGAAATGAAGATGCGAGGATAGGCTTTATTGCAACGTAGCACTATGGCAAACAATATATCTCAACAGATTTTTTGACAGCATTGGTGCTCTCAATGCAATGAAACAGCTCTACTGACAGAAAGACTTGCTGTCATCCCCTTTAGCTGCATGAAGTCTGAGCTCTAGAGTTCCTACTTTTATATCCTCATCATACATTGATTGCTTCATGCACTCCTTCTTTGATGCCACCCCTTAATCTGATAGGTCCCTGGGCATCACATTCCATCAAGGTATCATGATTTGGCCAAACCTGACCTTTGCATGAGTTTGCAAAACATTCCTCCTTATAATTTTGGCATTAGACTGGCCTAACACCACCTTTCTCCAAGTACATTCTCATCTTTATCCATATTATTGCAGTTTCAGATTATTTTGTGCCAATTTTAATGAGGTTATACTTTTGTAACCTGTCTCATGGTCCCTTCAATTCACGGCCAGCAAACATTCCATTCAGGTCCACTTTCTTAGATTGCTTCATTCAGCCTTGGGCCAATACCTAGATGCTTTTACTTATCTTTCTTAACCTTTTACTTTCTCCTACAATAAACATGGTGTATTTCTTTGTTCCCTGAAAAGATGCTGTTAGTCTTTTCTCTTCTAAGTATAACAAAACTACAGCATGGTGGGTTTAGAGTAAGTATCAGGAAGAACAAGTGAAGGGGTACCTGTAAATTCTAAGACAGAAGTGTCTTCCCTGGGAGTCCCTCTCAAGTAGCTGTGTCCCATACCTCTGTCACACCAGCATCTGCAGCAACATCACACACTGAGAGCCAAAACACGGCAATTGACCCAGACAGGATGGAAATGGGTTCATATTATAACTCTGGACTATCCCAGTGGGGTTCTGAGGCTGCAGTCAGGTAAAGCTGGCCAGCGTCTCCCTTTCTGTATCATCCTTTCTGTGTTCTTTATCCATCTAATAGGAGTAAATAGTAATTAAGGGTCCTCCCCAAAGGGAGAAGAAACCTCCCTGACTCCCTGCTGTCTCTACAGTCAATTAGCATGAAAAGCAGAGCTAATGACTAGATCTACATAGGATGCGATACCCAGTCACTGCCTTGGATGGATGGATGGATAACTAGCAGATAGACAGGTCTGGAAAATGACTGAAGAGACATATAAACACTTTTTGAAAACACACAAGGCATGCCATGGCGAACTTTTTGGCCTGAGAACCACATCCAAGGCAAGGCAGGTCATGTTTTAGGAGAAGCAGGTCCCAGAGTGGACAAGAGATTGTCATACTTTGGCCAAGACCAGGTTAAGTGCATATTAAAAGGTTCCCACATTCCACATCTAGCCCAAAAGCCATTGTTTACCTACAGGATAAGCTCTTTGAGGAGCAGCACCATATCACAGAGCAGTCTGAGGCAGACCTGGGGTGTGTTCACACAGGTTTCTTATTTTGAAACAACAGAGGTTGTTTTGAAATAAGAAACAGCATGTCCACACGACGTACTACCGTTTCAAAACAAGGGGTTCCCTTGTTTCAAAATGGGAGCCATGTTTCAAAATGACTTAAACTTCCTTCCGTTTTGAAACAAGGTTGTTTCGAAACCACTGGCTCGAAACAAACTGTTCCGAAACAACATTTGACATACCTCCCAGGGTGCTTAGCACCCTGGGAGGAAGGGCCACCCCCTCAGCAACCTGGCCAGGGAACCCTCAGCACCCTGGCCAGGGTGCTGAGGGGTGGCCCCTGGCCAGCAGAGGGGGACTGCAGACTCCTGTAGGGTGAACCGCAGCTGGCAAGCAGGCTCACCCCACGGGGGTCTGCAGGGGACTGCAGACCCCCGTGGGGGTGAAGCGCCCAGCTCCGCTTCACCCTGCAGGGGTCTACAGCCCCCCCCCAAAGCAAAACAGCAAGTCCACGCTGTGGACATGCTATTTCGTTTCCCTTATTTCGAAGACACTTTTTTTTGTCTTTTGAAATAAGGTGTTTCGAAATAACACATTATTTCAAAATGGCTTGTTTCAAAACATCTTTTTTTCGAAACAAGCACTTTGTGTGTGAACATAGCCCTGAGGGCCTGGCATGAGCAGGAGGATGCCAACCAGAGGTTTGGGTAGGGGATGCTCCAGCGCCTGGTTGACCAGATTGAGCATCAGACCCACTCCCTCCAGCACCTTGATTGGGGCTGGTAACCCTGCCCCTGACCCCAACAAGCCCTCTTCAGGACACAGGGTGGATGTCTGCAAACCCAGGATCCATCTGTTCTTAGGCTGTTAGAACAGGCCCTCCTCCCTGACCATCTTCACTCCCCCCAAACTCTCTCACTTCTTCAACCCCTCCCACTCACTGTAAAGCCCCCAATCTCTCCAGCTCCCAACCACCAGTTTCCCCTATGATTAAAAACTCCAGACTATTATTAGGTGTGTTCTGCCTTTTATTGTTTTGGGGATGGGGGGAGATGGATGTGTGGGGATGAGAGGGTGTGGGGGGGGTGTTGGTGCCTAGCAGGCTCATATCTCAGTGCTGTTTGCTGAGGATGCGGGTCTTTAGCGCATCCCAGAGGAGCACCACATGCTTCCATGGCATGGTGTCGTCGGGCTGATGGAACTCTGCGGCGAGCCCTTAAGCCTCAGACCAGATGTGGGGGAACCTTCCCCCCCCCCCCAGACAGCTCTCACAGGTTCTGGAGGACACACTGATGACCTCAGTGATGTGTGTCTTGCCAAGCTGCAGGCAGGCAGGATGGCCCTCCAATGTGTTTTCAAACACCTGAAGGCATGCTCAATGACAGTGCAGCACCTGTTGAGACTGACTGAAGAGGTCCCTGCTGGCATCCAGGTTGCCCATGTATGGCATCATGAGCCAAGGCAGCAGAGAGTAGGCAACATCCCCCAGGATAATGATGGGCATTTGCACATTCCTGATGGCGATGTTTTGCTCAGGGAAGAAGGTGCCTGCCTGTATGTACTGGTACAGGCTGGAATGCTACAGGATGTGGGCATTGTGAACCTCCCCTGCCCATCCAACACAGATGTTGGTGAACAGCCCTCGGTGGTCAACAAAGGATTGCAGGACCACAGAGTGGTACCTCTTCCTGTTAATATAGGCTGCAACCCAGTGGTCCAGATCTCGGATGTAGATGTGGTCACCATCCATGATGCTCCCACAGTTGGGAAACCTGTGTCCAGTGAAGCCATCCAGGAACTCCTGCAGGTTGACAAGAGTCATGATGCGGCCTAGCAGGACCCTACTGATGGCACTGCAAACCTGTCACTTTCTTGTCCATTGCCAGTGAGGGTTGGAGTCAGGTGTCCATGTGCTGCAGAACTGGGGTGAGCTCACTGACCAACTCGAGGAAGGTGTGCTTCCTCATCCAGAAGTTCTGCAGCCACTGGTCATCATCCTAGATGGTGAGGACAATCCAGTTCCACCAATCACTGCTTAAAAGAAAAAAAAAAGCAAGGAGTCTTGTGGCACTTAAAGACTAACGTTTTTTTTTATCGCATGAGCTTTCGTGGGACAATATCCCACTTTGTCAGATGCTTTGAAGAGGGAGAACTTACAGAATTGGATGAAAATAAATGCAGGGGAGTGTACGACATGGGATCATGTCATACTGCAACAGCAAATCAGAGCATTTGTAATGATTCAAACTCCAGGAAACAGCATACATGCCAAGGTGTGACAGTGAATGGAGGGCATGTTGAGCACACCAGTTCACAGCTAAACCGAGGTGGTTTGCCTGCTGTGGTCCACCCCTACTCTGCCAGTTGCCCTGTGAAGCCTGCTCCAGAGCAGAAGAAGGCTGGCCAATAGACGGCAGGTGTGGTGCACTCTCCTGGAAAATTGCTGGAACATATTAGGGTCTATGACCTCCTCGGGCTCCATCTTGGCAGGCACTTGGGGCAGATGCTGTGCTCACTTTCAGTTTTAAAGGAGTGGCCAGGGGAGGAGGGCATTTCTCTGGTGTGACAGCTACTCTCAATGCACTACTCCTAAGTAGACCTAGCACCTGCCAGTGTGGATGCTGAAATTGACAGGAGTTTTCAACATGGATGCTCTATGTTGACTTAAGAAGGTCGACTTTCAGATGACTTAAAGTTGACTTATTAAGTTGAGTTAACAGATCCTCCAGTGTAGACATACCCTTTGTGAAAACTTGAAAAAGACTCATCTTTACGTTTCTCAGAACGTGTCAGTGTGTACAAGTGGCTGAGCAGGGAAGGCTGGGGGAAGGAAGAGCATGGTAAACAGTTTGTCTGAGAGGACCTGAGGGCACCACAGGCTGGAGGACTTAAAAAGTCTCTGGCCATGGCCAAATTCCTAGGCATGTGCAAGTGCGAGAAGTTGCGGAACTAGTGGCAGGGGAGTAAGGCAGACTGCAGCTGCCTGTTTGGAGCCATGAGTGGAGCACAAGATAGGGTGAAGGCAAGGGAACATGGAGAGGGCCACCACCATGGAGCCCCCATGGCCTGTGCCAGGTTCCAAATTCTGCCCCTGATACTTCCCATTTCCCTTGCACCTTAACTGGCTCCCTGTCCCCTCCCCTCCAGCAGCATCTCGGCTGACTCCAGGTCCCTCCACTACTTTCCTTTCTTAACCATGTCTAGCCCAGATCCCTGCTACTCATCTAGCTCCCAGTCCCCTGCTGCACATTGTCCAGCTCCTGATCTCTTTTTCTACTTCCCCTTCTCCCCCAATATCTCACCTCACTGGAACTCACAAGAGCTGAATATGGAGGTTACTCACCTTCGTGCAGTAGCCGAAGTTCTTCGAGATGCATGCTCCCGACTGCTCCACTTTAGGTGTTCACGTTCCGTGGCACCCCAGCTCGGAGATTTTTTCTAGCAGTGGCTCACGCAGTGGGCAGTTGATAGCGACGTTCCTTTTCCCGCCATTAGTGACGTCAGCTGCTTGCACTGCCTGTTGCTGGTTGTCCTCAGTCCCTTTCTACCGCCCTGGACTCCAGATGGAGTCGGCGGTGGCTCTTCAGGAGAGGACCCTAGGAAGACTGAAGAACACAGGAGGACTGAAATATTGAGAAAAGTAAAAGAAAAAGAGAAAACCAAACCAAAAAAAAACAAGCAAGAAGGAGCTGAAATTGACTAGACTCCAGTCCGCGCTATGCCGAATGTCCCCCAATATCTCACCTCACTCGAACTCACAAGAGCTGAATCCAGCTGATGTGGTCTACTCCCTGTCATGTGCTTGGACGTGCACAGGGAAGAAGATTTATAAAGAGTGCAGTATTAAAAAGTTAAATCTTCTTTTGTGTTCTAAAAAAATACCCCTGAGTTCATTAGTAACTCAACATATATATCAGTAGAGCCCTGAGTGAATATAAAATGTGGAACTGCATCCGATCCACATCCGCTCAGTGATAACATTAATCCGATCCAAAATCCACATGCCAGGATTTAGCTGCATCTGTAGCCACAGCTGCAACCGAGCTTGGGCTCACACACAACTATTCAGCCTCTGATTGGTTCATTCCCCACATGGGATCCACTCACATGGGATCCTTTCTTGTTTGTGGTTTGCATGCTGTGCTATCAATCATATTTCTTTGCCCACCTATGAAATCTCTGATTGACAGCAATGGCTTGCCAACTGATAACAAGAAAAGGAAGAAGTGGACAGGGGAATGAGCCAATCAAAGGCCAGCAGTGAGTCTCCAAGTCCCACCTTGAGACTCTGATTGGCTGGCAGATCACAATCTAGGATTGGCCAGAGCGCTTCTTGGTTCCCCTGCATGCTGCCGACACAGACAGTGCAGCAGTTTCAGCAATGGATCGCACTGTGATAAGGTAACAATAGAAGCTGCATCCATGAGTCGATCTGCAGCAATGGGTCTGCGGTTATCCACACCTGCGGATGAGGATACCTACGGATCTGCAGCGGATTCCTGCAGATTTGCAGGGCTGTAAATTTCAGTGCTGGGACTTTTTGAAGAACCTGGTTGGGCAGGCTGTTCAAAGTCTAGGGGGATGGTAGTCTATGTTCCCTCTAAGGCGCGCGACGGTGTAGCCGTGCACAAAAAAACCCCGGGCCACACAGGATTTCATCATTCTTGCGCATGCAACAGAGGAGGCAGGTCAGGCACAAGGCCCAGGGTAGGGCTGGCCTGGAATGAGCCAGGGGTGCAGCCGAGAATGGCTGTGGGGGGCAGAGGAAAGCCCCAGGGTTGGGTTGGGCTGGTGGGTGGTGCTGCCGGAGACCCAGAGGAGGCAGCAGCAGGCCCTGGGTCTAGCTGGGAGAACTCCACAATGCAGCTGAGGCTCAGCCACATGGAGATGCCCAGGGTAGGGCTCGCCTGGAGTGGGCCAGGGGTGCAGCCGAGAGTTGGCTGTGGGATGGGAGGCGGGGGGGGGAGCCCCAGGGTCATGCCGGGTGGGCAGTGCAGCCAGAGGAAGCGGCAGGTTCCCAACAGGCAAGCTGTGGAGCGGGGGATCTTCCCTCAGCCGCTGGGGATCAGAGGTGGTCACCAATGTTCCCTCTAAGCTGCGCCAGTGAGCAGTAGCGCAGCTTCTGCCGCTCACTGGCGCAGCAAGCGCTGACCCCAGCACAGGTCCAGCAGCCACAAGCCATGCCTGGCCCCAGAAGCATTTCTCCTGGGTGCCAGGAAGCCTCGGGAGGGGCTGGAAGGGAGCAGAAGCGGAGGAGCCGGGGGATCGGGGCTGGTGGGGAGCAGAAGAGCTGGGAGATCGGGGCTCGTGGGGAGCAGAGGATCGGGGCTGGCGGGGAACTGAAGAGCCGGGCAATTGGGGCTGGTGGGGAGCGGAGAATCGGGGCTGGCAGGGAGTGGAAGAGCCAGGCGGTCGGGGCTGGCAGGGAGCGGAAAAGCCAGGCGGTCAGGGCTGGCGGGGAGCGGAGAATCCGGGCTGGCGGGGAGTGGAAGAGCCAGGCGGTCGGGGCTGGTGGGGAGCGGAGGCAGGTGAGTGGAGGAGCCAGTGTGGGGGCTCCGGGGCTGGGGGCAGATTAGAAGAGGGGGTAAACTCATGCCACACAACGGGGAGGGGAGTGTTGATGTGTAAGGAAACATATTGTTTCCTTTTCAAGTCATTGCTGCCACATGTCAGTGATTCGCAATGTTTTCTCTGCCATTGCAGTGGCACTCCTTGCTACCTTTAATTCATTTGATGCACACTGCCATGTAGTTTCCAAATGAAGCCATATATTTTCATGAGCCAATCCAGAGCTCTTTGAGTAGCTTTTCAAAAAACTCTGTGGCACACCTGTGCGCTGTGGCACACTGGTTGGGAAACAGTGGGATAGGTAAACACAACACACAAATTCCACCCAAGATTCAGAATAAACACAGAAAACTGTATAGAGCCTTATGTTACTTTATTAACACACAGCATTTTTACAGCACTTTCCATCCCAGGATCTCTCAATGGCTTACTATACTAGGTATTCACACATGCTTGGCTCTGTGGTATCCAAGACGCACACCCCACCTGTGCTCACATTTAAGTGAATGGCCCTGACAATACATTATAGGCAAACTGCATGTCATCCCATTTTGATATCTTTACCAAGTGCCATAAACAATGGCTTTAGGAGGAGGTGTCCCCTCCATGTATTTTTAGCACAGCTCTGTTTTCAGTTGGAAGCTGGCAAAGGAAAGTTCAAAGCTTGCAGTCAAGAACAGCACAAAACTGGTAGATGGGGACTATAGCAGAAAGAGAAGGCAGCCTGATCTAACTTTTTAAGTAAAATGGAAAAACTGTCATTGACCTTAATTAACATCAACTCAAGTAATATATAGGCCTAAATCAGGGTGACTTCATTTAGCTCAGTGAGTGAGATCTAGTCAGAATTGGCACATTCATTAGGAATCTGTAAAAAAAAAATATATATATAGATTCTTGGCTATTGGTGATCATCAGCTCTTATCTGTGTAATTGCTCACACATTTGCTTATATAGTTTCCCATCTTCTAAAGGTGAGCTGAGATTACAGACAACCAAAAAATCAGAAGCTGTCCCACAAGCAGCTTCACAAATTCATAACACAAAATTACAAAGTGTACAGCCAACAGTGTGGTGGAAGACAATTGCAGTGATTGCAAGAAATATAAAAGTATTGGAAGTTTTAAGATGACATGGCTAAATGAATTAATTGCAACTGAGACTATGGAATCTGGAGAGGTGCAGCATGTCAAATTGGGTCAGCTATTTTCTTACTCTGAGGACTATGGCATATTATGCTTGTCATGTGCAGAAGCCAAGACAAGCTGTGATTTTGCTAAAGGAAAGACATGGAGTTCATGGAAGATTAACTATTGGAAAAGGCATCTCAATCAGAAAATCTATACGATGTTCCCTCTCTAAGTTGGTGATGCAACATCAAGTTATGGATGCACCTGGGGAGCCGATGGGCAGTGGCTCAGGGGCCTGACCCAGGCCCAGGAACTTGCTCAGCTGCATCCATAAGTTGCTCAGCTGCATCACCAGCTTAGAGGGAACATTGGTCCACACGTACATCGTTATTTTGAAATAAGTTATTTCTAAATGAGTTATTTCGAAATAAAGTCCTTATTTCAAAATAAGTTAATTTGAATCAAGGGAAAAGCTCAAAGCAAAATAGCATGTCCAAACACAGGACTTGCTATTTCACTTTAGGAGATGGGTACCATGGGAGGTATGGCAACATGGCCCCCTCCCTGGGCCAGGCCCCCACCAAATATAGGCTGAAAGGAAGGCACCCTGCGAAGGAGAAGGGCAAAAGTGTTATTTCAAAATAATAGTGTATCCCCCCTGGGGTTTTAAGGAGCATGGTTCCTTTAAATTTTTGCCCTGTGGGAGAGGTTGTGGAGCTGAGGACGGGGCTGGGGCTGCAGCCGGAGGCCTGGGAAGGAGGAAGAGGGGGAGAGGCCCTGGCTGAAGCCAGGGAAGATAGAGCAGCTGACCTGGGATGCCAGGCCAGCACGCACAGAGGGACACTGTGCTGGGGAGAGTCTCCCAAGGACAGAGCAGCATCCAGTGACCGGCCATCTGGAGCTGTGGGGCCGTGAGTACAGCACCTGGGACTCAGGGGGGAGGTTGTAGTTAGTTAAGTGGGGAGGGTGCCGCTCTGGGGTCGCAGAGAGAGGCAGAAGAGGCATCAGAGGGTTTTCTTTTGCCGGGAAAGTGCTGGCACTGAAGACTAGGAGTTGCAGGACTGAACTCTGGACTGGAGCTGTGCTGGGACTCCTGAACTCATGGTGCAGAAGCAGAGCTCATGTCTGCCTCCAGCCTGCTGCATTGTTGGGCCTTGCAGGGCCCTGTGTTAGCTGTTACTCTGTGTTACTGCTGCCCCATCTCCCCTGTTGGTTTCCCCTTTGCACCTCTGTAAATAAACCTTCCCCATTCCCATAATCCCTGCGCTATCCCAGTGTGTGTGTGGTCACTCTGGGGGTTTGGAACAGGTGCCCCTGGGGGCAAAGGGGCTCCCCTTGCTGTCTTCCTGTGCACACCCTTTCTCTGGTCAGAGCTGCCTGCAAGGCAGACTCAATCTTGCCACATGGGTGTTACATAAGTATGCTCAGCAAATAAAATATTCAAGGACTATTGTGAATGACAGTCACCTTATGATACAAATCTCACAAAGAAAGCAATGGGGTGAAAAATCCAAGCTCAGTAAGCATGCTCAGAATTGGATAACTCAGAATTGGGAAAACATGATTGTACACATGGATCCTATGCAGAATCTGCCTCACTAATGGTTTTTGAGCATGAAGAATTGATGATCATAAGAGAGAGAACTCTGGGACCAAACTATCCATATAACAGCTGAGGAAACGTCAAAGCTATTTTCCCTCAAATCCATCCTACTCCTTCTCCTTCTCCAGTTGTGCAGCACACCATAGTCCAGTCACAGTGATCCACCAGGTTGTTGCTCTAGACTACAGTGGAAGTTCTTGGACTGATGGGATTGATTTAAGCTTGAATAACTGCTAAGGTTCATTAGACAACATAGTTAGTGACATTCAGAGAACAAATACTGCTCACCGCTTGCTTAAATGAAGGCCATGGTCTGGAGCAGAGCAAAAGAATTAATCTGACCTTCAAGGAACAAAAACTTCTAGAGCAGTGGTTCCCCAGCCTGGGGTCTGGGGACCCCTGGAGGTTCAAGGACATGTTTAAAGGGGTCCACAGAGCCTCTCCCTACTGGGGCCAGAATCCAGCTGCAGCCATGAAGCTCTCCGCCAGGGCTGCCTCTCCCTGCCTGGGACTGGATCCCGGCAGAGGGCTGGGGCTGCAGCTGCTCCCTGGGAGGGGCAAGGGCAGGGGGCCATAGCTGCTGTAGCTCAGCTCCCCAGCGGTGAGGACCATGGTGGGGGCAGCGCTGCTCACCGGATGTTCCAGTAGCAGCGCCAGAGTGGTGCAGGCCAGAGTCTGCCAGTTTAGGCCAGATTACATAATCAGCTTGGGGGGGGAGGTGCAAAGATTTTTTTTTTTTTGTTAAAAAAGGCTCCCTAGCCTGAAAAAGCTTGGGAATCACTGTTCTAGGCTAAGCTCCCTGATCCAGTCTCTGCGTGCCTCAACACACAGCTTGGTCATGACATGCCTTGAAGCCAGACTCTCATTCGCTATCAGTAGGTTTCAGTCCTTCATGTTACTCGAGAGTCAGATTCCAGCGCACAGCCCTTGGATGGGATGTGAATGGGCCCTTTCTCTTAATATGTTTCCTCAATACTCTCTGGGGGTCAAGTGATTGTTCATATTTGCCAATGAGCATCATTCCTTCCATTTGAGGCGAACTGCTCACAGGGAGCTTAGGCCAGGCCATTGGTCCTGCATTCATTATTCTATGGGGTATGTGTCTGGGGATGCATACCTGTGCATCCTGGGTTATGACCTATAGGATTTTCCTGTTCACTTGTACACTGTAATTGAGTAATTTGTTTCCAGTTACATCATGCAATGATTCTTTATGGGTGTTCATAACCTATTCTACATGATTACTAAGATATGATGTTTCCCACAACTTCACACGTGTGTTCAAACATGCAGCATGTTTAGCATGGCTCAGGGGGATGGGGACAGACAGAAGTCTCTCGCAGCAGCAAAGAGCAAGGAACTACCAGAAAGAGGACAAAGCTATGCTAATGGCAGACGCATCAATGGCTGGGGGAGGGACCCAGGGCACGGGCCCAGGCCTGGCCCCCAGCCCGCAGACCCCGCCCCCAGCCTGCAGGCTCTGCCCCCGGCCAGGGATAGGGCCAGAAGCCGCCGCACCGCCACAGGTAGCTAGGCCCCACATCCCTGGCGGGGGACGGGGCCTGAAGCGGCCACAGGATGCTGGGCCCCGCATCTCGGCTGGGGACAGGGCTGGAAGCGGCTGTGGGCAGCGGGGTCCTGCATCTCCAGCCAGGGGTGGGGCCGCCACTGCTGCAGATGGCCAGGCCCTGGACCCCTGGCTGCGGACGGGGCCTCTGTGGCTGCTGGCGGCTGGGCCCCGGATCTCCAGCCCGATTGAGCCGGAGATCCAGGATACCGGTGCTGGGATTTAGGGCATGTGCCCTGGGGTACCCAGCGCTAGCAACGCCTCTGGGTAATGGAGGTGGCTAAGAAGAGACAAAGGGATCACCTCTGCCTGGAAGGGAGGGGAAGAGGGACTGGAAACAAAGAAAGACACTGGGTAGGTTTTGGAGGCTTTGAGCCAGGTCTTTCCAACTGGAAACATCTTCAGGGAACATCTGGGCCCTGCCTGCCCTGAGGCAGAGACTGGCTGTGCAAACATCTAACAGCTGAACACCTTGAGCATAAACTTCTTTGGACTATAAGGTTAGTTTAAGTAGAAATATTAGTTTAGTATGCATATTTTACCTTCAATTTCCTTGTGGTCCCTCCTGACTTACTTATATTGTGATTCTGCCATGACTGGCCCTATTCTCACTTAGAATTATAGTCTGAGCAATAAACTCATAGTTGTTCTATCTAAAGCGGTGTGATCTTTAGAGAATATGAATGCAGAGGGCTGGGAACAATCCGTTCTTCTTCGAGCACCGCTCAGACGCATTCAGTAATAGGTGTCTCCATGCTGGAGTGCCGGATTGGTCGGAAAACTTTTGTCCCAGCCTGTCAGGAGAGGGTAGGCGGCCTCTGCCCCCCACGCCACCCAGTGGCTATATATACAGCTGCCTCCCTACTCCTCCCCAGTTTCATTTCTTCCGCCTTGCACGCTGGATCTGGAACATCCACTCCTTGCAACGCAAGCAGCCTGTCCTCCTTCTATAAGTTTTTTGCCCAACTGGGAGCACCTCTTCGTGGACATAGTTCCACCACAGGAATCTTTCAGCATTGGGCCGGAACATCGCACAAACATGTCAGGGTTAAAACTCTGCACTGAGTGTGGCAAGGCCTTCCCTCGGGACGACCCCCACAGGAAGTGCCTCCAGTGCCTAGGCAAAGACCACCTGGTCTCAGCTTGTTCCCTGTGTCTCTCCTTCAAACCCTGGACAATCAAGGAGAAGGAACAAAGGTGCCGTGCCCTAGCCTCTGAGAAGGCTCAGCACTCTCCACCCAAGGCTTCAGGTTCCTGCCCAGCGCCAAGGCCCAGCTAGGCACCGGAGCCCATGCAGCACCGCACCACTGGTGACCACTGCCGCACTACCTCGGTGCCGACTCCAGCGCCGTGGTGCCAGCTCGGCACCCAGGCACCTTGGCACTGTTTGAGGTCGCCCCCGCACCACCATCCCAGCAAAGCCCGGTCCCGTCGGCATCTGGCTCACCTCAGCACCAATCACCTTCATCCCCGGCACCCTTCATCTCTCTTGGTGCCCTCAACCTCAGAGGCACTGGAGGCCGCTTGGGCCCTCCTTCTGCTTCCCACACCACCCTCTCCAACCCCCGTTATACAGGGCAAGTCAGCCTTCATCTCCAAGGTCTGGGTTCATTGTGGGCGTCATCACTCCCCCTCTGCCTAGCCCTCCATCTTCTACTCCATTGGGTCTCAGTACCATAGGGCCATCCCCACGGCAACATATTACTCTACCCTCACCGGTACCGCCCATGGAGTCTCGAAGCCCTTCCCCTGTCTCAAGCCCAGAGAAAGGGCCATTGAGGGGCTCCAAATGATCCCGGCACTGCACTTCAGCACCATTGCCTTTCCACTTTCACCCACAAGAATGGTCCCCCCTAGACACCCCTTCTCCCCCGCCATGACCTCCCGGTACCGGCCTCTCCCTGGCACCGGGCACCTATATGGGCAACCTGTTGGTGCATTTTGATTTGTTGCATGGGGCTACGGCCCATCTCGGAATGGAGGTACAGCCCTCTGCTCCCCCCTCCCCAGGATACCCTGTTTGGCCTGGCCTTTGCCTCAGCAGAGCCCCTGATGGTCCCGCTCCATCCGAGCATCTGGAACCTAACATCTTCCCAGTGGCAGAGTCCAAGCTCTACTGCCCCAGTCTCGGACACGGTGACTTTCAAGTACTGGGTCCCCGAGTTAGACTTCCCTTCCCTCGCCGATTACTCAGTCCCCCTGAGGGATGTGGTGCAGTTGGCACTAGGTCTGAGTGAGCCTTCTAGCGACCCCATCCCGCCTTCCTGGGAAGCCACAGAACTGTACTTCTTAGGCTGTAAGGTCTACTCCTCCTCAGCCTTTCAACTAATGGTTGCAAATAATCAGGTCCTAACCAGCAGGTATTTGCTGGACATGTGGGAGTCGGTTGCAAAGTTCCAACACCTGCTTCCACCAGAGGCCAGAGAGAGGTATGACATGTTTTTAGAGAAAAGTAGAATAATTTCTCAAGACTTCCTCCTCTCAGCCTGAGACATGGTGGATACAGCTGCCCACATTATGGCCTCAGCAGTGACTATCCGCTAAGTAGTCTGGCTCAGGGAGGCGAGGGTGCCCCCTACTGCTCAGCAGGCAGTCCTTTACCTGCCCTTTGGAGGGGACACCTTGTTCCCTCCTGAAACCCTGACTGTGGTGGGCACCACACAGGACACTAGGGGAGAGGCCAAGTACTTTGGCCTCCTCCCGTCGGGGTTGCTTCCCCCCACATAAATTTCTTGGGGCGAGGACCGCTCTCAATATATGACCGGGGGGCTGCAGGCAAACCCTCTTTCCCCTCCATCACCATCTTCTCATTCCCATGGTGTTTAGGAACTTCTTCTCTCTCTCCTTTCACCTGCAAGGAAGGTGTCTGCCCAATTGGCTGCCACCCCATTCCCTCAACATCCGGGATACAATGGAGTTCTGGCGTACAGTTGGAGCGGGCAACTGATACTCCTTCCCCTCTTTTCAGGGGGGAAAGAGGAACTCATCGGGACCTGCCCCACCCCAGTATTACGAACAGGGGCGAACTAGTTTTGGCCATACCCCTACCCTCACTCTTGGGCAGATGCAGGCCATGCCAACCAGGCCATTTTGAACCCTCATTTCATCTATACTGAGACCACTGCTAGGCATTCTTGGCAGCTGCTGCTTTGGGCACTCACGGTAGATCCGCCACCTCCCCTTCCCCTGCATTCAGGTACCCTCCGACCGACAACCCCTGCGCTTGTAAGCGGCAGGACTGACCTTGCCAGGAACAAGAAGCACATCTCATAGTAGCCCCAGCCATTGCTGCAGAGGCTCCGACACGTGCAGACATGGCGCTCTTCCAGAAGCAGAACAGCTTCTGTTTACCTGACTGTCCTACATCAGGTGGGATCCATTCTTGTCCCTGGGTCAGGGAGAGAAACATCCTCCCCCCGCTAACATACAGTTGATATGCTGGCTAGGCCAGCTCTGCTGGGTCTTCAGACACCTTTATGGTAGCTGAGACCCTCCACTACCTTACCACCAATGGGGATGTGTTCCACAATTATCATGGCAGACCATGGGCTTCAGGGAAGGCCAAGTCAAAATGGCCCAGCCCCTGCCACCCTATATCTTCCCTCATCGTCAGAAATGAAGGCTCTGTAACAGCCCCCTCTCCTTGCTGGCACTCTCGGGTATCAGGAGACCCTATCCTGGGAGTCCTCATCTTAGGCCCACCCTACAAGTAAGTGGTGGTAAACCCTCCTCATATCTTCTCCTCCCTCCCTCCCCTCCGCCCACAAAGCAGAAACTTAGTGTACTGATCTTGGAATCTCCCAGTCCAGGGAGCTTAAAGGGAGGGAGTCAACACCACTTCTCTATGGCAAGGGAACAGCAATGGGAGAATGCATCTTGCACCTCCCACACTAGCGACCGCTCTCGCAGCATTGGTTCCCCAATGTACCCAGGTACAACACTGCACTCCGGGTATGGAGGCTTCCCCGCTGGGTTGCTCGTACCTGCCCGCCCTAGCCCAGCTTTCCTCAATCGTACAAATTTTGGCCAAAGGCACTGCTTCTTGGACCTTACGGTGTCCTGTTACGCCCATGTGATGCTGGTATGACTTCACCAGGACCGGTGCTCCTGGACATTTCTCCAGCTGAAGGGTATCCCCTTCATTTGATTCTCCAGCCCGGGGTACTTCAGTAGTACAGTGGTCGACGCTCCGTGAGTAGCCTCACTTCCTGGGTGGTCGGAAGGTGACCTCGCCTTCCTCCGGTAACCCATAATTTTGGGGGTAATTCTGCTCCAACATGTCCTTATCCCTGGTGCACATGTAGATGCACCATAATTGAGGCAATATCTCTCCCTGGTGGTGCCCTAGGCATCCAAGATCATATGCCTAGCACCGGATCTCTAACAGCCCTATGACCACCCTACTGAGTGGCCAAAGGGTGGCTTTGCTTTTGTTCCCTGCCTTCCCTTCTCCCCTTCTTAATACATTCCCTGTTTCCAGGCAATCCACTTGCTGCTTGAATCCTATGGGATTACAAGGTCAAAGGCGGGCTCTCCTCGTGAGTCCTCACGCTACCAAGGTACTTATAGGTACCAAGCCAACAGCTCTGCCTCAGGCCATCATGCTGCCTTATAGGTGCTAGTGTCCCGAAGTATCCTTCCAGTGGCACCCTGGATTCTGGTACTATACATGGCTGATCGTGTGCACTTTGTGTACTAACTTGACGATCTTCAGCTGGCAGGCCATGTACCACTCATCGCACCACTTTTAGTTTTCAGCCTTCATTGTACTGGCTTGAAGTGTCTTCTCTCAGTCCCTTCTCGAATGAACCCAGGGGGATCCTTACCCCCCAATGCTATTATGTAACTTAACTCCTACTCACTCCGAACAGGCTCCTTAGGGTTGGTTGTGGCTAGTTCAGGGGATAGGTTCATCTTCCTATGGCTACCTACGTGGCTCGTAGCCATCAAGTCTAGGCCACCTACATGGCTCCCAGCTCGGGCCTCGATCTACCCAGTTTATGGGATAATCTCCATCCCTGCCATCGTTCCTGTGAGGGCCCCAACCACCATGGCTAACCCGTACCCCTTTGGCCTCCAGTGTTTTCCTCGCAAGCTCATGCTAGAAAGCTCTATGGACAGGCACATATCCTCTGGTCTCCTTACCTTGTGCTATACCACTTAGGCAGAGCAGCTAAACACACCCATCTATGTTATCATGTGCATTTTCCATCCTCATTCCAGTGACCTTGGTCTGCCCTGCCTACACACTTTTGCCTCGGTGGGTTTGGATCGACCCCTTTCTTGAGTTGGCCCATATTTATTGGTTCCTCTGGGTCAGGCCAAGAGCCTAGTTGGTCTCTTGGTTCCTGTTTGAACCTCATTCACTGTGTTTTCCCATCTGGGGTGTTTTTGCTGTGCTTGAAGGCGGAAGAGCCAATTCCACCCACCATCCTTCAGCATGGCTAGTAGTCACCTATTACTGAATGCATCCGAGCAGCGCTTGAAGAACAGTGGGTTACTCACCAGTAACCGTCCTTCTTGGAGATGGGCAGCTCGGATCCATTCAGGTCCCTCCCCTCCAACCCCACATTTGGAGTTGGCACCTCCGAGGAACTGGAGAGGGGTCAGGAGGCGACTGTATATATAACCACTGGGTGGCATGGGGGGGCAGAGGCCACCTACCCTCTCCTGACAGGCTGGGACAAAAGTTTTCCAACCAATCTGGTGCTCCGGCATGGAGACACCTATTACTGAATGGATCCAAGCAGCCCATCTTGAAGAAGGATGGTTACTGGTGAGTAACCCATCATTTCATTGTTAAATGGATGGACTAGAGATATGGTTCGCAAAGCAGGGTCCACAGACACCTGGGTGTCTGCAGGGCAGGTCCAGGGGGTCCATGGACAGTTTGGAAGCTGGGGCCATACGCTGCCAGGGTTGCCAGGGAGACCCAGGCTTCTGGCTAGCAGGGAGCTTCCCCAGGCTGGGAGGTTTTAAATCTCTCATCCTGGGAGAGAAGCCTGGGGAGGGTGGCCAGGTGACTGGAGCTCCAGCAGCAAAGTAAGGGGGGGGGGGGAGAAAAGAACTGGGGAGGAGGACAGATGACTGGGTGCAGGAGGCCATGGCTGCGGTGCTGCCACCGCAGCCACATGCACCTGCCAGGAAGCAGGGCCTGCTGTGGCAATGGCTCCCTCCCTGTGCCCGGAGCCTCTGCAGAAGAGCAGCATGGCCCCCACCATCTGCCTTGGTGCAAGCCATATTACTCCTGTGCCAGCACTGATGTGCAGGGGGTCTGCAAGGATTTTATATTTTACCTTGAAAAGGGTTTTTCAAGGCTGGGAACCCCTGAACTAGAGTGCATAGTGGTTGGGAGTAGGTCCCAGTCTCTATAGACATTGCCTCCCAAAATGGTAACAGGGATGCTTGCTAGGACACTGTCCTCAAGTAGCCAGGGTGCATACACATGCTGCCTGGGACTGATTGCACACAAGCGGCTGGAGTGGACTGACTCAGCAGTGAGTGGTCACTTGGCAACACAGATGAATTGGAGTCCAGGAGTGGGAACTGGGAGGCCACAGTGGACTCGATGTCGGGAGCCGCCTGTCACAGTATTGGAACAAGGCTCTGTGTCTGTCTGCACTGATGCAACTCATGAGAGACATGAATTTGCAGCCATGACAGGGAAGAGATACATATTTGTACATAGGTATTATATTTTTACCATGATCACTGCAGTTGTAAAAAACAATGTCTGGTGATACATGGGGCAATATTTTAAAATATACCCCTTGGCAATGAAACAGTGGGCCCCAGATACTCAAGGATAACTTGTTCTTCCCATCACTATTATCTATGAGCAGGTGCAAACATATACATGTATTTGGTTTTCTCGTGTTCCATGATATGCAGAAACCAAGACAACTGCAAGGTTATTCTCAGATCCTATTAATCTCTGGCAACCAACAGTTGTCTTGTTACATAGTTCAGAATATCCAGGCAAACAAATGAAGCTATGCTAGGCTTGTAAGACAGTGGGGAGCAAACTCAAATTAATATTCCTTTTCTTGGTGCCCACCGTAGCTTAATAGGCCACCAGGGCAACTTCTTGATGCACATTTTGTGACTATGGCTTCAGGTACCCGGCTAGGGTCTGACCAATTGGAGTCTTTTTGTCGGCAGGGCATATTGCAGTTTCCTCACTTCTTTGTGAGGTTTATGTTTTGTTTTGTTCTTTTGAGTTATTTTAGGGATCCTTCAGCTCCTTCGAAGAATCTCCCAGCAGCCATCACAAAGATAGCTGCAAAACACGTGAGCAAAATGGGATATGGTGCTAGATTTAAAATCAAAATGGCAGTGTGGGATCACTTTAGTAGTGTTTTGTACTGTGCTTTGTGACAAGTTTTTGTGGCATTTAGCCATTTCATTACTTTAGTTTTATTGTTTGACTAATAAATTTAAAATTTTAATTCTGTGTCAACAGTGCTATTATGTCTAAGTGAGGTTACCATGGTTTGTACTAAACTGGTGTTGATTTAATTTTAACTTTTAATATATTTTATAATACTAGCTTTTAACTAAAATATACTTTTCCATTTTATAAGTATATAATTTAATACAATGGTAGTACAATTAATATTTGTTTAGGATGGGATTAATATTTTTCTAAGTTGTATTAATTACAATTTGGCTATATTGCATGTATACATAACCACAGCCTTGTTTAATGTACACATTGAATTAGTAGCATTACTGGGATACAAAGCTTATTATTTTATATATTTATTTTTATAAGGCTATGTGAATTCTGTTGGGTGTTTTGTGTTACTTTTGATTTTAATAGGGCTTTATGTATGCAGCTTTGTAAACTTTAATTTTCTTC